>JADRCD010235494.1:0-33231 GCA_019843815.1 Montemys delectorum
CACACACACACACACACACACACACACACACACACACACACATCCACATGTACCCCCACACACCACACATACCCACATGCACCAGCTGTTGGTATATGTCTATTTGGACAGAGAAACAGCCTAAAGTGAGGCCAGCAGGGATGGTGGCTTCCTTACAAATTCCTCAGGTATCAGGGATGGGGAAGGTTGATGTGGCAGGTGCTGAGACCCACCTTTGTCACTTTAGAATGGAACTCACCCCCTTGTCAGGTCACACAGTGGCTAAGGCCATTCTTTGGCTTCAGATCATCTCTCTTCAACAAAATCACCCCTTTCCCCACCTCTCTCTTTCCAGTGTCTAATAATCTGAATGTCGACTCTTCTATACTCTTCTCTAAAGCTCTTTGATTTCTGTTTATAGTTTCTTATCACTTTAAACACTGTTCACGCTTTCAAGAATAGTCCTTGCATCCAGGAACCTACCTCGTAAGTTCCTCTGCTTCTGTGCCCACTTTAACACCTGGCCCCTTCCATTGGGATCATCAATGAACCATGAACATCAGTGTGGTGGTTCAGGGCTGATCCCAGGGATTAGTCTGCTAGTTCCCAATCCATAATCTGTCCGTCATTGTGGCTGAGTTCATTACCATCACACTGCTTTCACTGTCTCTGCTATAAAATAACTACAGTTCTCAACTCCTACTATGTAGGTAAGCAAATGAGTAGCTAGGATGGATCCCTTAGGAGAGTAGTTTATTAGAATCCATATGGATTTCATATTATTTCATGACATATGACATGATGTCATAACACCATGTATTGCTTGCTTGTGATGATACTGTTGCAAACAAATCTATTACATCGTCCATACTATAACATTCAATGTGTGAATGATCATGATGGTAAATGACTGTGTTTCTGCTTTATGTATTTATTTAACCATTATTTTATCATGTCCCCATGTATATACACACACACGTGTGTGTGTGTGTGTGTGTGTATGTATGTATGTATGTATGTATGTATGTATGTATGTATATGTGCATGTTTTACCATACTTTTTGTTGGTAGTAAAGGACCATGCATCTACAGATGCATTTTAGGCTTGCATAGGACACTGGTGTTTTTCACATATGGAGAAAATTATCTAATATTCATTTTTCAGAATGAAAGAAGCCTCAGTGTAGTGGTAGGTGATTCTCCTGATTCAGGTAGTAGGCATGGGACAACCTGTGTTCCTTCTCAGCAGGAGAACCCTTTAGGGCTCCAGTTACATTCACATCAGCCAACAGTCCCCCAAGAAGAGCTGCTAGGCTTTCCAAGTCCCATGTGTTACAGATGGCCATATGTCTGTCAAGGTGAGTTTGAGAAGGAGTCTCTGAGCCTCTGGAAGGGAGTTCAGCTACACTGGACATTGTCCATCACACCACAGGGAATTCTCTGGTTAATTCTAACTTTAAACCTTCCATGGAGAGCACTGGGGGCTGCAGTTTCCCAGATGTCCCTTCACCAGGCTTAGGGAGAGTGGGTGAGGGGGCAGTGAGACACCGAAGGCAGCTGCCCACCCAACCTCTATCTTCATCAATTGTACCTTCTGTCGATGCACTTAGCACTGCCTTCATCCCAACACTGCAAATGAAGGGATACCAACACTGAACCATTGTAGTCAGCTTCTGTGGGAAGAGTTAAGGACAGCTTTCAGGTAACATGGAAGTCGGAGGGTAAAGGGAGATCAGAACTGTCTTCAGAAAGCTTCCTTCTTGCCCCCTCTTCCAGTGCCCTTCAGTCCCCTCTGACTACTTTCCCCAGCACCTGCATTGTCATTTCCTAGGCTCTGCCTTTCTTGCCTTTTTTCTGCAGTTTATTCTGGGGCCAGGGGTCCCACACCATGCTAATTCCTTTCCTTAGGAAGAATCAGAATCATAACATATAAGAAACTGTTCTCAACCTCCTTTGGTTTGTTACTCAGAAAGATACCACTGGGCCTCTATTTCTACACATCCAACAAGAGGACATATAAACAGCAAGAGATGGACTTGTCCATCTGTTCATTTTTAAAGCTCCTTTTTGACAAATAACAGACATTCAAAAAAAAAAAAAAAGAACAAGTCATGTCTGATCAGCTTTCACAAAGAGAACACATGTAAATGATCTGTTCCAAAATGTAGCAATTTCATAAGCAAATTAGTTGATTTTAATATGACTAATGCTTTAAAAAAAACCTTATTAGAGCCAAGAGTTCCTTTCTTATAAATCCCACCAACTGTTTCAGCTTAGGTATTTACAAAAAATCACTACAATATTTTATTTTATTTAAACATTTTCATATTTTTACACATTCATCATCTTATAAAAATGTCAACCTCTCCACACCAAGTCACACAACTTTAGCTACAACATGGCAGTGTTACTTGGAGAGATACAGGCTTGGAGAACTGCCTTATACAAAGAGATGTGAGGAGAACAAAAACAATATTCTGGTCTGGTCAGTAGCAACACAGGGGGAAAAAACAGAGCCAGGATATTGTCTTCTGTGAAAGAAGCCATTCTGGAAAGTTTGTGTCTTAGTTCCCTTCCTATTGCTGTGCTAAGACACCATTGCAAAGCAACTTAAGAAAGAGGATCTTGAGCTTATGCTTCCAGAGAGTGAATCCATGACCATCATGGCAAGGAGCAAGGCTGCAGGCAGGCTACAACGATGCTAGGGCACTAACTAAGAGCTACATCTTGAGCCAATAGCCATGAGGCAGAAAAGAACAGGGAGGAGAGAGGAGAGGGAGCGTGAGGGGAAGAGGGAGAGAGGGAGGGAAGAGGAAGAGAGAGAGAACTAAAATGGCATGGGCTTTTGAAATCTCAAAGCACCCCTAGTGACAAGCCACCTTCAGCAAGTCGTGCCTTCTAATCCTTCCCAAACAGTTTCACCAACTAGGGACCAAGTAATCAAACAAAATGAACCTAAGAGGGCCATTCTTATTTAAACCACCACAGTATGGTTGCTCAGAGCTGGGCACACTGGGTAGAGAGGAAGCATGAGGCACTGCCTGTTGCACTGAGGTTTTTCAGGTGACTTATAGGAGCCTGTGACAGCCCAGAATCCCAGGAAATATCATCAAAGCTAATGGCTAAGAGAAAACAACTGAGCTGAAGTAGAGCTGAGAAGTTCCAGCTGTTTCCAACCCTTAACCAACACTCATCTAGGAGCAAACTTGGGAAGGCTATACACTCCAAGTCGCCACAGGATGGCTCAGTGAGCTAGGAGTAGAGGCCAACATGGATTAGATATATAGGCATTGGTAGTAATTCTTGGTACCCAGGTACAATCTAAATACTGATGCACAGACTGACTTTAGGCCTCCTGTATAGCTGGCATCCCAGAGCCGTGGAAAGGGCCTGGGGCCTGGGATGAGAACCCAGTGGCGTTTCAGAACATATTAAACTTCAGAGCTCTGGCTGTAAGCTCTCTTTTGTATTGTTCCACAATCCATGGACATTTCTATCTATGTATTCTAAAAAGCAGAGGTTATCTGTCCCATAGGACCCTCCTTCTCCTCTTTCTGCTTTTCTGAATTCCCTCCCCCATGCCTTTCATCTTCTCTTTAAAATTGAGTCAGTTTAATGCAAGATATGAAAAGAGGGCCATAACTTGTATATTCCTTGTTATGCATTACATTAATGTGTAAATTTATGTAACTATTTCATATATTCTTTTTATATTATTTCTTTTTAAATTTAAATGGTGCCATAGTTAGGATTTTACTGCTGTGAACAAACACCATGATCAAGGCAACTCTTAAAAAGGACATTTAATTGGGACTAGCTTACAGTTTCAGAGGTCCAGTCCATTATCATCAAGGTGGGAGCATGGCAGCATCCAGGCAGACTGGGGATGGAGGAGCTGAGAGTTCTGTATCTTCATCTGAAGGCAGACAGGAGAGGACTGTTTTCAGGTAGCTAGGAAGAAGGTCTCAAAACCTAGCCCCACAGTGCTACCCTCCCTCCAACAAGGCCACATGTACCTCAACAAGGTCACACCTCCTAATAGTACCACTTCCTGGCCAAGCATATTCAAACCACCACAAATGGTGTGTGTGTGTGTGTGTGTGTGTGTGTGTGTGTGTGTGTGTGGAATAGTTGAAAATAGAAGCAGAGTATTTGACTTCCCAGTGTATAAAAATCACTTCTGTGTTTGCTCCCTTGGATATGTGTTTGTAGGTTCTTTTTTTTGATAACTTCTAACCTTTGGTTTCCTGAATTTTAGCTACAGTTGTTCAAAAAGAACTCATCTATAGCTACATAGCTAACTTGTTGCCTCTAGCTATATTATCTTAACACCCCATAGCCAGTTAGATAGTTTAATTTTAATGGATCTTGGGTATTGCCAAGGGAATACTCAAAAAGTCTCCAAGGGAGGGGGTATAATGTTAGTTTAAGCAAAACCAAGTTTCTAAGACTTGTTACAATAAGGGAGACCAGTGGCCTGCTTGATGGAGTCCATTGGCATCGCAGAAGAGATAATTTACAAGAGGATTTTAAGGTGGGTCTTATATGACTGAGAACAGGTTGAGACTAGAAGAAATAATGACACAGTGGCACAGGACTGGTAAACCCAGCAAGTAAAGGGCCTAGAGTGAGCTCTGATGAGGATTTATTTAGTCATGATACTAGATTACTCTGGGGACTCTACAGTCCCCGTTCCAAGAACCTGGAAACCAAGAAGACAAGCTCTACCCCAGAGTTGTTCAACACAGCAACAGAGAAATAAGTTAGATCAGTCGATGAGGTTGCAAAGTTTGCTTAATTGCAATTTCAGTCCCCAGAGAAATCATGATTTTAACCTTTTGCTTCTAACTGATCTGATGCCTTGGTGGGGAAAGGAGAGAGGGAGTAACCGCAAGGCTAGGGATGTGGTGGTTTAAATTCTCTTCCAGTGAATACCCAGCTTGATCACACAGCATTTCTCAATCACTCCAATTTTTCACTCTTTCATTCTTTCCTCTTTGATGGTGTCTGAGTGAGTCGGAGAAGGAAATATACTTCTTGTGTGCATACACTGTTGGCAGAGGGAAAGATGTCAGCTCATAGTCTTGGTTCCTGGGACCTCTAGAACAATGACCTGGGACATCTGCTTGCTACGTACTCCCAAGAAGTTATCAGTTGAAGCTTGTACTTAGAATATTTGTTTAGTTTCTTCTTACTTGGTCAGGCTGATGGTTCTCTCTGGGTAATGTGGTTTCCTCTCAGCAATAGCTGCTTATAGTATATTGTGATCCCTGGTTCTGTTCCTAGTTAAGACAGTTTATTGCCTTTCCAAGGTGGACTTTCATGTTAGACCCCACATCTCTACCTCAAGCCTCTTTGCTGTTGGAATAAATAGAGACAGTAGTAGTTACTTTTCTAAATGGCTGATACATCAACATGAAGAAGGAAGGGTACATTTTGGCATAGAGTTTAAAGGTACAGTCCTTTGTGGTAGGGAAGTAAAGGCTGAAAAACTCAGAGACAGTTAGTCATATTGCCTTCAAAGTGAAGAAGCAGCAGAGGAGAAGGAAGAAAAGGAGGAGGAGGAGGAGGAGGAGGAGGAGGAGGAGGAGGAAGAAGGAGAAGGAGGAAGGAAAAGGAGGAGGAGGGAGGAGGAGGAAGGAGGAGGAGGAGGAGGAGAAGGAAAAGAAGAGGAAGAGGAAGAGGAAGAAGAAGAAGAAGAGGAAGAGGAAGAGGAAGAAGAAGAAGAAGAGGAAGAAGAAGAGCTACTGAGATCACTTTCTCCTCTCTAGTTTGGTCTAGGTCTCCAGCCCAAGAAATGGTAGGATCTATGTTCAGGGACAGTCTTCCCTGCCCTGTTAAACCTTTCTAGAAATACCCTCCGAGACACACCCTTGGATGTGCTTCCAAATTGATTCTAAATCCAATCAAGTTGATAATGAAGGTTAACCACTGCAGAGCAGCCAAGTGAAAAGCACAAGTACTTAGTCTAAGTTTGCTCTGACACGGACGAAGTCAATGGAACTCAAAGGTAGATGGGAGAAAGGAGGGGCAAGATGGCATTGTGCAAAAACTGGATGTCTACTCTGACTCATTTTTTTTTGTTACCAGTCAGGTAGCTGGCTAGATTACTTCACAGTATATGTTTGTATATTTAGTGTTACAATAACAGAATACTACAGACTAGGTAACTTACAAAAAATTGTTTCTTGCAGTGATGGTGATTAGAAATCCTCTAATCAAAGTGCCAGCATCAATCTGGAGCCTTCATATGTCACTCTATGGCAGGCAAGAGATTGAACAAGAAAGAAGGTTAGAGAGGGATGAACTCATTTTAACAATAAACCCCTTCATTAAGTCACTCACAATGGCAGAGTCTTTAGATCCTAGGTCCTTGAAAAAGGATCAAGGGTTAACTCTGCTGCATACAGCATCTTAAATTCACACTCATGAACATAAGGGGACATATTCAAGCCATCATGAGGTACATATTTGGTTTTGTCTGCTTGGAACCAAGTTGGAAGCAAGGACAAAAATTGGGAGGGGGCACTATAGGTTATTAATCAAATCTTTCCTATTTTGTGCTAGTTGTTGCTGAAGATATTATTTAGATTCCTTGATTGATGCTAGTGATAACAATTGAGAGACCTTCTTAAAGCCTGGCTCAGAGCAAGATGGAGTCTTAGATTATTTATTGCAGAGAACAGGGCTCATTTTTTTCTTGACAGGCTGTCACAAGTTGTGGGCCAAATGGCCTTGAGTATAGAAGGCCATTGCTCATTTGTATATTTGGTCCCTTGCAGCTTGCACCCAGAAAGGAACCAACCAAATCATACTGAAGCACATGCTGAGCTTTGCCAATCTCACTCCATCCCCATAACAAGGCTGTTATGCCTTATTATGGTGACTCTGGGAAGGACTTATGTACCAAGCTTTGGCCACCATAGAAAAGGCCACCCTAGCTGCCATCCCTTTTCCTCCTTTATAGACTGTGCTTTTTAAACCGTGAGCCAAATTTAAACCTCTTCCCCTTTAAGTTGCTTCTATCAGGTATTTTGCCATAGAGATGGGAGAAATAACATAGGATGTTTACAATGTTTTCCTGGGCTACTTCTTCATCCAGATAGACAACCTAATGCCCATGTCTATAACCACATGTTAGTCACTCTCACAGGACATGTGTGTTTAATCCTAGAAAACATCCTATATCAATTTTATCCCTATCATTATAGATATTCTCCAGGAAATCCTTGATCAAGAAAGACATTAGGTTTGGATATATTGGTCAGGTGAGACATAGAGGAAGTAGCTTAACAAAACACTTGAAATAATAGGAATGATATATTACACACAGATCCCAGAGGGCAATATATTATGCAGGGCCCATGGGAAGTGGGTAGCTGTCAGGAACACATGTATTCAATCAATGGGAGTTGGGCAAAGAGCACCAGAGAGAGAAAGAGGCCTTTGGGGTAAAGATTTTGTTGGAGTCCATGACATCTTGTCAAGGGGAGTTCTAACTGGTATGACTAGAACAAACCAGTTCATGGTCTATAGAGTCATGCTATAGCTGAGCAGGGGTCACTAAGGTACATATATATTCAGTGCATGCAGGTGTGGGAATCAGTCAGTGGGGTGACTCACACTGGTTGTATCTACCTCTGTATGGGAAGGTGGTCACTGGGAGGCAGTTGTTTAAGGTGCATGATCACCTTAAGGAACTAGTAGGAGGCAGGAACTAGAAACTCCATTAGAGTGGTTAAGCCCTGTATTGGATAAGAGAAAAATCCAACTGAGTAGCAAGGCAGTATAAAATTATACAAATTCACTACATAGGCAGAAGAGTTCAAATAAAGGGCAGGGAAAGAAAGTTTTCTTCTAAGACCATTACCCGATTTCAAGTCTTCCTCTTTGAATGGGATACGGCACACCCACAGGGCAAATGATCTTGGAGCCAATTAGGAAGAAAGACTTGACTTGAAAAATCCCGAAGAGAAAATTGCATTCATATTTTTTCTTCTAAATATAGTTTCAATCATAGAAGGTATTCTTTAAGATGTTCTCGAAGAATTCCTTTGTCCTGGCTTCCTTTTGGGGAGCAGAGGCTAATAGGGAGAAATGAAGCTCTTTCTAATGCTCTGTTTAGAAATGATCTCTTCCTCTTCATTTTAACTGCTGGGATATAAAGTGTCTTTCATCTTTTTAGCCTAGGGCTCCATCTTCTGAGAGGGGTCTCCATCGACTTTTCTATTTCTTCCCCGTAATTTGAACTCTCCACCTCCACTTGCCTGAATCTTAATGGAAAACCAATCCATAGCCCATCACTTTTGAGGATCCCTACCTCTAATTTTATAGTGAATTCTTTAGATACTTCATATACACACAGACTCGCACACATGTGTCTGCAATAACGGGCCCTCCATCCTTCCCTTGCCCTGACGGCTTTTGCAGACGGCATGTAATAATAATTTTATATCTGACTCTGGCTGTTATTCTGTTCCTTCTAGTTCTATTATTTTACATTTTCAGAAGCTCATTATGACTCATTGGGCAGCCAAAGAAACATAATGAGTCCATGATGATTATGCATGGTGCTTGCTCCACAAATAGATATTAAACAGCTCATGAAATCTATAAATGTCCTTACTATCCTGGGTGTGTTATAAAGCTATGAATCGATAATTCAGGCGAATCTTTCATGCTCTAAAATCTAGCTTTTTAACTTTTTCTTCTTAGAAATGTGAGTTAGTCACATACGGGGGTGGTGGGGTGGTGGAAGGAAGACTGTAGAGGGAAGGAAAGAGAAATGGAGGAAAAGAAAAAGAAAAAAATTAAAAGATAGAGCCCGTTCACACAGCTGGTTGCCATTTGTCCACACAAGAGAAAACCAATAGTAGACACAAGTCATAAACTCAAAAGGGATTTGGTGAATGTGCAAACAGATTATATGTCTGCAGTAAGGACTGCATGTGGCCCTTGGTTTGGGTGGTAAGCTTTCCTGACTGTTTACTCTGGGCCCGAACTGAGTATGGGTCCACTTACTATTTCTGCAAAAGCAAGATGCTACTGGCTTTATTCTCACAGATGGTAATACCAGAGTCCATCAAAGAAAATCGACGTGCTTGCTGAGTGGTGGCAAAAGGCCAATGATCAGAAGACGTTCGTGAAGGGTTCTTGACTGAGAAAGAGTAGTTGGATTTGAATGCTCCTTCATGGTTGATGCTGATAGTGAATGATTTTACCAACTACCAATTTGCCAAACCCAAATGACTGGGTACCATCTAGGCGTCATCAGATTCTTCAGTTCCCATCACCCTTACTTACTGCTCCTTTACCTAACACCAAATTCCAAATTGCCCTGGCCTTGGCCATTGGAAGAACTTGTCAACAAACCTCCTGGCCTCAAGTTCTACTTTCTTCCACACTAAACACCAGCATAATGTTTGGAAAGAACATTCCTGGTGATGTGGCCCCTAAGTACTTATCAGTGAGTTCCTTTGGCTTGAGAATAGAGTATTTGCATATAGATCATTTATAGTCTCCCATGTGACTCTCCTCCAGTCCCATCACCCACCCCACCTCTCATCAGACCCTTTTTCCAGTCTCCTTGAATATTTGCATCTTCCATGTCTCTGGGCTTCTGGCTGGTTCCCTGAAAGCCTTTGCCCTTCTGATCCTGCATGAGGTGGCTATATACGATGGATTCAAGACTTCTCATTTCCTCTGGCTGTTTTTCTGGCTCCCCTGATCTAACTGTTCTGCTCATCACCTTCACAGACTCAAAGGTGAGACCCACACCTTGATTAGGTCAACAGAAAATAGAAGGCACCGTCCACTCAGTCCAGATCTGAGGATGGTTCATCCCCAGGACCTAATTTTGAAATTATGAAAGGACACAGGAATAGACATAGAAACTTGAGGCCAGCAGACCCAACAGGACTGTCACAAGGCCAAGGACAGAAAGAAAAAAAAAAGGAGAGAGTAAATGTGTTCAGTATGAGCAGTGAGATTTGCATTATTCTCCCAGTGAAAGAAATAATGGGTTCCCTGACAGGACCCGAGACTGATAAATTAATGAGACAAACACAGAAATTTTTATTTGATGCTCTCTCTCTCTCTCTCTCTCTCTCTCTCTCTCTCTCTCTCTCTCTCTCTCTCTGGAAACAGGTACAGGAGTCTTCACAGAGAACAAATGAAGATCAAAAGCACTGAATAGGGTTGATGAGATACTTACCATCTCCACAAAGGGATATGACAGCACAGAAGCAAAAGGCCTTGGAGCTCTGGCAGTAAATTGTGGATACACAGTTAGGAGACAGATGGAGGAAACACTGAAGGAAGATAAGGAAGGATGCTCTCGTCCTATTTGCAAGAATTCATCTGGGCATCAGATACTTGTTTCTAGAGATCAGAACTGTCCCCTCTTCTTACAGGAAGGGCATCTTTCTTACCAGAAATGGACACAGTGCTTTTAATAGGAAGAGGTAGGTCAGATAGCCTTATATGCATCTACTGTTGCTCAAGGGCCTTCAGCTCAAAACAACCAAATAGACCAGTGGGCGGTGCATTCGGAGCAGCAGGTCCTAATTCAGAGGAAACGGGTCAAGAGTAGATCTAGAGTGCAAAGTGCCCATCTGTGGTACGGCTCTGCAATCGCACACTCCCTGCAGAATCCTAGTAGCTTAGATCCTTCACTCCTATATTGGTCTGCTCTTGGAAGAAAACTGAACCAGTCACCTCTTTCCCCATGCCCATCGAAGTGGCTACAATGGAACTGTAGTCTCAGCGAGTAGTTTCTAAAATGGAATAACAATATTTTCATGTACATAGTGACAGAATAGTTAGAGACCTCAGGGAGCGTTCAGTCTGCTCTTCTTATTTCAGGGGTACAAAAAGTAAAGATTAGAAGCAAGTAAATGTTCTACTCGAGGATTACAACTACTAGCAGCAAGCACAGGACTAGATCTGACTTTTGCTGATTCCCTGTCTCCCTCTCTTCCTCTACCATTTAATTTTTATCACACCATCTCGAGATATTCCTCAGAAGGAAAGTTTCCCGTAAAACCAAGAAGCGTATGTTTTGGCAACAATAAAGAGACAGCAAGAAAAAAAAAAAGCTGGATAGGCCTGCTTTGATTCCTCTGCCAAAAGCAATTTCTGAGTTCTCTGGATAGAAGCACTTGTAAGCCCAGCGAAGTGCCACAGATTGGAGCGACGCAACGAAGTGTGGAGCCCAAGAATAACGTCTTCATACAAGCTACCTCTGGAGGTGGATTGTGAGACTGCTTTTGCTTTAACATCCTATTAGCTTGTTATCTTTAGCTTCAAAAGCCTTTCTGGGTTCAAAACCTACAGGCAGTGATGGTGAGTGGGAGGGAGACTGAGTAAGATGTTCCTTAGTTGGGAGGCAAAGCTGTTGGTGCCTTCCCACTTGGTGATTCAGTTGTCGGCTTCTGTTGGTGTCACTGCTGCCACCGCTGCTGCCCCCACTGTTATTTTCTTCTAGGACAATGCTTCTGAAATGAATGCCCAGCAGCAGCAAAAGACATACAGTGTGCTTAGCACAGTAGATTAAACCCTCTGTTTGTTTATCTGCCCTTACTGAATTGTACTCTCGAAATCATCCCATGTGTCTTTTATCTGGGTAACCTCAGATCTTGCTCATGTGTCTACTGTATGTAGGGGAGCATTCCAAAGAATAGGGGAAATACTGGGTGATCTTGAACATGGATTCAGTGGTGCAGGGCTAGAGGAAAGAAGCTGGCATTGTTCTGAACACTCATAAGTCCCCTGCATTTCACCGACAGAGAATGGTTCTCCCACTACCAAGTAGCTGATGTAATAACCCAGGAAGATGATGTGCCTGCTGCCCCATGTGAATGGTGGGTGTAGCTCAGATTTCCATGTGAGCTTTAGAGGACACAAGACACCTATGAGTATATAGGCATCCCCATCAATAAAAGGAAGGCTGTGAATTATAAAGCTCTTGCTATCCAGGCTTCTAATGGTTATGAAGCCAACCCACGAAGCTCATGCTAGAAAGGATCAAGAGGGACTATTTCTGTAGGTTCAGGATCTGTGTCAACTCCAGGCAACTTTGCTGCCAAAAGAAAACCAGCACTGAATATTTTTGTTCCTCAGAGGACACACAATGTTGGAAAAAATCGTTTTCCATCTTGCATTACAAAAAAGCCAAAGGAAAATCAGGAGAACTGTCACACTTTGTGAATAACTTTGCTACATATAAGACAGGATTGTATGCACGAGTGCATGTGCGCACATGCACACCCCATTCTTTTTGGAGGCACAAGGGAGAATTCCCATAGATGGGAGAGTGTGTGAATCAGGGGGATGTGGGAGAAGGCATGTGAGATCGTGGGACTATACTTAATTAGTTAAAATGTGTGCTTTATAAAAACCATTTTGCCAAAAATGAGCTTTGTGCGAAGGAGAAGGCAGCAGGGATGTGGCTGCGTGGGGAAGAGGGAGGACTGAGACGTGCCAAGAGCAAGGGAAGCCTTACTTGTTGTTGAATGTTGAATCCCACATAAGAATGTGCCATGAGTCAATTCAGGGAAATTTGAATGCAAAATGAGAGAGTACAAAATTATTGGGCCCTGATATTATGCAGAGGCAGCTTTTGTGCCCTATTTTATAAGAGCTGTGAACATTCTCCAGTGACATAAGAAGGTTTAGAAAACCCTGGTAGTCTCCCTTTCCCATGTTCTGTCTTTTCTATAACACAATGGGGGTGACATATCAGTCTGGCCCTTTTCGAACCAACTCCACCAGCGGAGCTAACAGACAAATGCCAAATTCAGTAACTCAGTCCAGCAGGATGGATGTCTCACAGACAACAGTCTCATGGAAGAATTCTTGGTAGGTACATGGTCAGTGCGTCAACTTGAGGATTGAGGCTCTGTTGTAGTGTGATGGGTCCTCTCAAAAGCCTAGGGGTTGCCATTGTGATCTGGCGAACATGGGTTTATGATGGGGAAGGACTAGGGATCAGAAGCTGGCATTATTCTCAAGACTTACACGGCTTCCCACTTCACCAGCAGAGGGAGGTCCTTAAGGACCCTAACCAGGTCGCTGGGTCAGGAAGGCTCTTTCCTGCTACAGCTGAATTAGATGCCTTTGTGGTCAGGCTGGCTGGAGACAGCTCACTCACTTTCACCCTTCTGACTTTGACCAAGTGAGGACACAGAGTTCCTTCCACTAGAGGATCTTGAAAGAAGAAAGCAGATTCTCACTAGACAATGAACATATAGACACCCTGTCCTTGGACCTCACAGGTTTTAGGATGATAAGAAATAATGTCTTCTGTTATTCATAGCTCCCCAAGTCTCGAGTATTCTATTCCACTGGCTGGGATGGCACTAGCCATTGTAATAGCCTCCAACCTTCGGTGGCTCCGTGGAGTCTGGAAGACAAACTACTGGACTGTGGCTGTGCTGTTCTCCTAGGAACTGGAAGTCCTTGGAGTCTGCTCCGAGAATGTGAGGTAGAGGGTGAAGAAGGGGAATGCACCTCTTCATAGCTTAAACTCAGAGGTTGCAGATATGAATTCTACACGTGCCCTCTTGGGCCCGCCCCGGATGCTTGGGTGTTTTGGGAGCAGAGTCTGACTGAGTAACAGAAATTAGTGATGAAGACAGATCCTAACAGGAGCATTTTGCTACATAAGCAAGAGTTTGCAGTTTGAACAACAGACATGGCTGCATCCTACTGCCCACTTAGAATAACCTCTCTTGACAATAAGAAAAAAAATGACTAAACTTCTTTTCCCATTGACCATAACGCTTTCTCCAGAGACAGCAATGGCAAAGCTCTAAGGCATCATTTCTGTGAGAGTTTTTTCAATAAATGCAGGTAAGGATTCAGTGGGTCTCACTTCCCTTGTGCGTCCTCCTGAGTTTGCCCTGCTCCTTCTCCACATCTGAAACCTACTCCGCCCCGGAAGCCCACTCTATGTCAGACACCAGCTTTTCCTCCCCACTGTTCCCTCCTGTATTCATTATGCACATTCCTTTGTCATAAGGATATTCTTTCTCAGACACATGTGTTTTAAAAGCCTCGTTTTTTTGTTTTTGTTTTTTTGTTTTTGTTTTTTAAACAAAGGGTTTGAAAATACTACCAAAACAATGGGAAGGCACCTTTCTTTTAAGAAATCTGACAGGCAGAACCCTCAGGTGTCCTTAGCACATCCCTGACTTGGGTGATACACAGAACCCAACGCATTCCCTTCTCTCTGCTTGTAAATCAAAGGACATGGTGGTGCAGAAGCTGAGATGAAGCGGACTTCAGCAGAGCCTTGACTCAAGTTTCACAGCGAGTTTATGAAGAATATCACGAAGAACCAAGGCGTGTTGGCTTCCCCTGGCATTTTTTTTTCAGTTCTGTTAAACAATCCTAAAAGCACATGGGCTTAGGTATCAATACCAGTAGGCATTCCGAACCACAGGACATACACTCTGTGAGCATGCTCATGTGTGTGTATGCATGATGAAATCTGTTATCTATCAGTCCTGTCATTTTCTTTCACCCTCCCCGACTCCCCAGATCTTTTATTTCTTACAAGGTGAGTGATCATTTTAGGTGTCCACAATATTTTCACTAGGACATGGTATTTGGTACCTCATTACTAGGATTTCCCCCCTTATACAAAAGTTATATGTGATCTAAAGACAAACTTATCGACATGTGTACATAATTATCAAAATCAGAAGACATAGATGCTGTTGAGTGAAATCAAAGAAGAACTAAGGCTGAATACTGTATCATTTGCATGAATAAGATGTTTTATGAATGGGATGTTCCATGAATGAAATGGATCATCAGAAGTCAAACCTATCCGCATTGATCTAATGAGCCAATAAGATGTGAACCCAGGACTAAGATGTTTTGACGACATTGACAAGCTGATTCTAAAATGAATACGGCCATGTCAACAGAGGCATTGCAGAAAAAGAAACTTAAGAAGCCACTATGAGTCCTTATAAAAGCACATCAGGAACTGAAGAATTGCTCAGCAGTGAAGTCTTTGATGGAAAAGCATAGGACCCAACTCTCAGTCACTCTCAGCATGGAAACAAGCATCTATTACAAACAGAAATGATTATGGACTAGCCCACGGCAAGGACTGAAAGTCTGGAAACAGACCTCTGCACGTGTGTATATCTGGTTTGACTTATGAAATTATGGTACCACAAGTAGAGGACAATGTTTTCAATAATGGAACTGGTTCAGTTTGATATCTATATAGAAAGACTTATCTTGACTTTAGCACCCTGTCTATATAAATATTGACTCCAAACGTGTGAGGAAAAAAATAATACTCTAGAAGAGAATGTGACATGCCTTTTCTGAAGAGTCAGGTGTTAGAAATCATAGATTATTTGGACCATAGGATTGACGTAGATATTATGTAAGAATAAGCAGGGTTGTGTCTAATAAAGCAATTTTTTTCTCAAAGCCACAGGTGGTAAAATGGATTTGGGCCACAGACTATAGCTTGCCAATCCCCATCCCAGAAGATGACATGGGGAATGTGTGGGGTTTGATTGTTTTTTTAATGGCAACTGAGGTACTAGCCATAAAAGTACTCTACACTGGATCCCTGTACGTCAGAGTAAAAGGGACAGTCTACTGAGTGTGAGTGTACAAAGTTAATTGTACCACATGAGACTTATACACAGTTGTGTATGTGTGTGGCATGTGTTTGTATGTATGTTTTTGCATGTGGGAATGTATATGCGGAAGCCTAAGGTCGAAGTCTAGAATCATCTTTTCTCATTCTTCTACCTTATTTATGGAGACAGAGTCTCTCAGTCAACTCATAGCTGGCCAATATGGCTGGTCATGCTACCACTTTGCTCAGGGGATTTCCTGTCTCTACCCTTTGAGTCTAGAATTACAGACAGGCTTCCATGGCCACCCTGCATGTATGAGGGCTTCTGGGAATTTTAACACTATCTCACGATTGCATAGCAAGGGCTTAATCATCTTCCCAAACCCTCATGCTCTGGGTCTTAGCATCTTCAGTGGGAAGTCTCCTACACCATGTAAACAGGTGATCAGATTTATCTGTTATCCTTTTCTTTCTCCAATTGTTCTTCATTGAAGGAATGTTGGTCATGGTCCTTTATGATGGGCAGAAAGGAGAGCCCCTGCTTTTCTACTCCTACAATAACAACAAAAATAAACGAACTCCCACTAAATGCAAATCTGGAAGTTTCTAAATGTGATGTAATTAAAAGTAATTAGATCAAAATCATGCTTAAGGTATGATTCCTGTATGTGACCCAAACGCAAGTAAAATTAGCCTCATGTTTTTGAGTGGACATTGGTTATCTTTGGGGAGGAGGGAGTGGGTGATAAATTGGAAGTATCCTTTGTAATGGGTTTCCTGGGTGTTGATGAAGTTCTATTCTTTGACCTGAGTGGTCCTTACACAGGGGCCTTCATTTTGTGATAGATCCTAGGGTCATATATGTTTTCTGTATGCACTTTTCTATGCTATACAATATATCACCTAAAAGACTTTTAAGAATCCATTAAAGTTCACTGTCATGTCTTCCTTTTGTGTGTTTTAGACCCAGAGCAGGACAGAAGCAAAAGCTACAGAGATGTTGAGAACCCAAAACCCCACAGCTCTTTATCCATAGTCTCTTTAATCTGGCTCAAAGATCCAACTAGCCTGAATATACTCAACCTAAAAGGTCACCCCTGTTAGTGACCCATGTCAGAAGGGGGATAATTCTGGAAACCTCAAAGAAGGCTGTCTCAGGATTATCACGTCAAGAAAAGAGGCCCGAAGACCTCCTTCCCTGCCCTGGCCTTCAGTGAAGGTTTGTAGGAAAGGGTTTTACACACAATACAGTGGCTCAGATGTCTACCAGTCAGTTCAGACGTCTTCTTCTCTATAGACTGGATGGCTTTGTAAACTGTATGCACTATTGCTTTTTCAGCCTTGGTAGAAGAGGATATCGCTCCAAAGCCTTTGGAACTTCAGTGTTCATGGGGTAAAGACAATTTCAGCCATTCTGGTCTGGAGAGAAGAGTTCCATCCCTTACGGTTTCATTGTTTTATTTATGCAGCTCTTCCTTCTAGCAGCTCCTCCTCTTTCCTTCCCCTTCTCAGTGGAGAGTTATAGAGAAGAAGCAAGTTGCTTTGGTAAACTCCATCAACCTTCCTGAGTACATACTGAGCATCTACAGCATATCAAGCATTGGATGCCAATGAGATAATGGGAAAATAGGCCAAGTGAGCTCCTTACTACCTAAAAGTCCACTTGGAAACACTGGTATCTAAGGAATAAAGAACAAGCAAGAGGCCATCTCTGCTGGATTGTCCCAGGGTGAGTGGGAGCCTTCTGTCTTCCCTTTTTAATGACTATAATTGATGGATAGAGTGGATTTGAAATTCCAAGCACCAAAGGGACCTTC
The DNA here is from genome assembly GCA_019843815.1 of Montemys delectorum. Classification (NCBI taxonomy): domain Eukaryota; kingdom Metazoa; phylum Chordata; class Mammalia; order Rodentia; family Muridae; genus Montemys; species Montemys delectorum. The sequence continues at coordinate 17,407 of JADRCD010235494.1, forward strand.
CCACCCTGCCCACTTGTTCCCTCCATGCCATCCTCATCGGTTGCCCCCATGTTCCTGGCAGGACAACCTTACGGGCCTGCTCAGCCAGCCAGCAGCCAGTCTAGATCCTGGGTAAAGTAACTCACTGATCCGGGAACCCACTCCAACACAGCCTTGCCTCCTCTACCAGTGTTCACAGAGGCTCATGGGAACCCAGCACCCAGTCGAGCACTGAACTCTGCCCAAAGACTTTTCTCCAGCCTGGTTTTACATTTGCTCGTTTGCCCCTGAAACAGCAGGTGCGATGTTCCTTACTCTTAAACATGCTTGCCAGCAGTAACCTCTGACCTCCTGGAAACCGCTTGGCCTTTCTAAAATACACTGAATTTTAATTTGCTCTTTTTGTTTTTAACCATCAAAAGTTGATTAAAATACCACTATTTTAATTAAAATAACAGTGTTGGCAAGAATCTCATTGTTTTTCAGTCCTCTGTTGCTATATTCCTCAACAGTATTGCTAAGGTGGGAGGTGAAGGCATTTCCTTCTTTCTCCAGCCTCAAGTCTTAGTGAATGTGATGCACGTCACCAGGCTGGCCGCCTAGACCGGTCAGTCAAGAACACAGGTAAAGCCTAAGAGTACTGCCCTCTAAGCCATGAACCTATCACTACTACCACAAGGCCAAGGCTGTTGCTGCTCATGGCCTATCCTGACTCACTCTCTTCTTTTTCTCACTTGGCCTCTCTCTTCTGGAGGTAAAGCTTTGGAAGCACATTCCAAAGCCAAGTCCCTACAACACTCTTCCTGAATGAATTCTGAACGTGTGATCGGGATTATCAGGAATCTTTAGACCCAGGCAAACAAGGCAAAAGGAATCCAAGCTATTTTGGGAAAGCTTTTCAAAGTTGGAGAGTACCATAAAAGGCCCCATTCTCTTTGTTATCTAGAGTAGGAAGGGGGTCAGACACCATGTGCTGTGCTGCGATTGGATTGGAAGCTTTGGCTGGTGATGCCCGGGTTGAGCTGAATTAAGAAAATGAAGCAGAATTTCCTCTAGGATGCTACTGCTGACTTGGAGCTAGAACAGTCAAGAAGATTCCAGAAAGTGGAAAAGTCGTTACCTCCTGTTGTTCCACAGTGAGGCCTTTCATTTACTACAGATCTTTATGAAATGCTAAACCTAACCTTAAACATGAAAGTCAAGAGGAAACATCTGAGCCGAGGGGATTCTGGGTCAGTCCTGGGTCTTGGAGCTTGCACCTTAACTGTTTGTTTGTTTGTTTGTTTGTTTTTATTGGGCTTTCCAGAAGCAAGCACTGCTCAGGAACTTTGGGAAGCACAAAGAAGAAAGATGCTGGGACAGGGTAAATCTCACAGGAGGGCTCAGGGAGGGGACATCTGGGATATGACGTATACAATCTCTGAGTTTCCTCTGGACAGCTGCTTTTGTCCTGTCCAGAGGCTGAGGAAAACAGAGCATTTTTGCTTCCTTCCTGCTTGCCATTCATTGGTCAAAAACTAACATTTATGAAAGAAAGCTAACTCTCGCCAGTATCCTTTCAAGATAGTTCTAGAAGCCTGAGCGCAGTCTCCTGACAAAAGGACATGGGGGTTCCTTGGGATACCTGGAATTAGAGTACCCTCAAAGTGTGAAAGGGTCCCGACAGGACAGTAGAAGCACCTGGCTGCAGTACCTATGGCCTGAGTGTGTCCCCTATCCCTTAAGTCTGTAGGTAGAAGTCTCAGTCTCCGCTGTGCCTATGTGGAGGTGAGAGCTTTAGGATGAAATTCAAATTAAATAAGGTCACAAGGGTGGGGCCCCAATCTGGTAGGCCTGTTGGTCTTGAAGAGAAGGGGATAGTCGAGACCTCTGTCCCTTCAGAGGAAGAGAGAAAAGGACATGTGAAGACATAGCCAGAAGGCAGCCAGGAAGTGCGACCAGGAACTGCAGTTGAATGGCATTTGATCGTGGATTTCTGAGCCATGGGAACTGTAAGGAACGAGTACCTGCTCTTTAAGCCACCTGATCTGTGACATTTTTTATAACAGTACAAGCGGACTAAGCAGGATGCAGTAACCCTTAGCTGGTCCATCTCAGTCTCTGTGAGAGCGCTCTGCTAAAACAGTCTGCATTCCCAGGTACAGAGGGATCCAAGTGGCCACTCCTGATCTACCATTCCTTAGCCTCTGCCGTCGGTCCAACAGTTAGGGTCCACTGGAGATCCTCTGGGTTTCACCTCTTGCTTCTTCATCTTAACTTGCCCCAGTACATGACCTTGCTTGATAGCATGGAAGTGAAGCATACCAGGCGGGTATTCAGTATAGGGCCATTGCTCCCCTACTCCTAGTCAGTCAACCTGCAAGGAATAAGAGACCAAAGCACCAGCCTGTCCCCCACTTCCTGCTCATTCTTCAGTCTGGAGAGGCTGCAAGGAAGCAGGAACCTTCTAGAGGACAGGAGTCTGGTCATCCTGCCTATGTGACAATTAGGTGACCGTTGTTAGCAACCAACCACCTAGCCTCTACTGAGCTGAGCACAGAGGCTTCAGAAGCCACAGATGGTAGTCGACATCAGAGGGACTGTGCCTCGTGGGGATTGAAGCCTGGCTGTTGACTTCCGGACCCGGCATGCTTCTCATTGGCCAGCAGCTTAGAGAGGAAGAGAGACACTCCCCCCACCCCCAGCCCTGCAGAGACCTAGAGTCAGTTTTGTCTCGTCCTCCTCCATAACCAGGGCACAAATAGGAAGAAGTGTGGATCAGGCCAGGCTGAAATGTTGGCTTTGTCCAGTTGCACACCTCACTGGTTCTGTCAGCCGCTACCGAGCCCTCAGGTCTATGTCAAATCCACTTCCTCAGACTAAAAATAACCACTCACATGCAACAAACGTCAAAGTATTTTTAGCACAGTTCAGACAACCAACCTTCCTGTTAGACTTCGGCTTTTGCTCTCTGAACCGGCTGCAAGCACAACTGAAACCACTGGAACCTTGCACCTCAGATAGGCCACGGTGACCCCAGGTGACATCTCACTGTGGATGCCAAAGAGACTTTATACCAGGAGATTAGAATCTCTAACTGCCTTCTTCTTTCAGAGGGCAGAAAGCCAGGTGTTAAGAGAGGGGGAGGCTCAAACATTCGGGGTGAAGAGTTCTGGCATTCTGAAGGTCACTTGTGTGGTTTCCTGAAGAAGGTCTTAGGAACCAGAATGCAGGACTGTTGAAACAGACCCAGCGGAAAACCAAGGAAGCTTGTGACCCGGCCACACTGGCACGCAGCTTCCAGGTGGCAAGGACCTTTCACCCTGTGATACCAGGCTGAGAAGGAAGAGAAACTGGCCAACTGTTACCTGTCAAAGAGAATTTTAGGGTTGGCGGCATAATTCATTAGAAAAAAAGTATTTTCTTTTAAACGCGTATAAACGGCAGATGAACCCTAGGAAGCAACTTAGATTTAACTAGCCAGCAATTCATTCCTGCCGAGGTTCTCTTCCTAAGCCAGGCCCACCAGGTCTTACCTGTTACTTGCCCCCTTCACACTTACCATTGCTCTGTGACAGTAAGAGATTGGGGCAAATAAAGAGTTGGGCTAAGAAGCCATAATCTTTATAGAGAGTGGTCCATACCACCAGGAGGCAAGAACTGGAACACTTAGAGGAAGATATGTGTGCAATAATGAAATAGGAGAAAGAAGTCTAAATGTGTGCCCTGGCCACGTGACATTAGTTAGGGTGGCAAAGGCATTTTTCTGAGACCCTAGTGAAAGCTACCTGACTGTCAGGTGCTATGACAACTTCATTCATCCAAAGCTAGGAAAAAAAAAAAAAAAAAAAAAAAAAAAAGGCAAAGCTCTGTCTGAAGAAACAAGCAAGAATTGGGCTCTCAAGCATAAAGTTCTTCTTGACTTTGCCTTTACCATTCAACTAAATGTAATTTTTTTTCTGCTCTTAAGTAAAAAGGGGGGATTCCTCTCAGCGTGCCAACATGACGCCCCTTCTTCTCTCCCTGAGAAAAGCGTAGAGAGAGGGCAAAGGGGAGTCTGCCCAAAGATGGGGTGCTGAGACGTGAGGTAATGCTTGTTTGTGAGCTGTGGCTGAAACCAGAAAGAGCTGGACACTGGCTGCGGGGAAGGGGTGCTGGTTTCTAGACGCTTCTTTATGTTTGGCCTGGGTATAGGTCAGCCTTCTAAGCAATTGCCAGTTTTGGAAATGTTATAGTGTGTGTGTGTGTGTGTGTGTGTGTGTGTGTGTGTGTGTGTGTCTAGAAATGGGAAGTGGCCACCAGTCATGCTAAGTGGTACAATTCAACTACACCTCAACTGCTGGACTGTGGTGGCTGATGGTCCTTATTACTCACATTAACTCAGACTGTTGTAATCAGCGCATCAGCACACGTGGGTTCCAATTGTTACCTACGCTTTTGGAGTCAAAGCACACGCCCTGCCCAGCATCTAGGTATACCAGCCCAACCTCAGGAGGCCAATTAGAGACAAGAAGTGGAGAGAGGCAGAGAAAGGAGACAGATCAAGCACGGCCGTATGAGAAGAGGGACAGATAAAGGTGTCTAGTGACACCTGCCCACCCCCAAGCCTGCAGCCCATATTTGGAGGTTCTGACTGGAGGTTTAGGTTTAAATAGAAAGCAAGAGGCACTCGGATGTGATCCCTCCCAATCAGTGACTCAGCTCCAGTCTGTCCTGCAAGATGCTCTCTGTAAGTTTGCGGAACTGTGTGAAGTCTAATTCATACTTTGGATAGCACCAGGACACGGGCCTTTGCCTCTTCCAGACTGAATGAGATTCCTGGAGAAATTTTCCGATTCCTTAGCATCCCTATTAGCTCAGTAGTCCGAGGGCCATGCAACATCTTTCTTTTTGTTTTGTTTTGTTTTTTAATTTGTTATTTTATTTTATTCTATTTTGAGACCAGACCTGTAACTTACTACGTCGATCCGGATGGACTCAAACTCACAGATCCACCTGCCTCTGCCTCCAAAGCACCGGCACTAGGGGTGTGCGCTGCTCCCTGTACCTGACTCGTAAGTCCTCCTTTAGAATCTTTGCTCTTGGCAGCACATTTGCATAGCCGCTTCCCGGCCACTACCATGGTTGCTCCATTTCTTTGTTGCTCCAACTCTCAGTTTCCCCATCCATAAACGAAGGTCTGAATTAGGTATGAGACACCTTTCCGTACAAAGGCAAAGGCAGACACCGGTCCTTAAAGTCCTCCAGACTTTGAAGGTGGGTGGGAGGACAGGACAGGACAGCTCTAACAGCTCAGGACATTCCATCTCTGCCCTCCCCCACCCCCCAATCCCCGGAGTCCTTTGCCTCTGCAGTGAATCTCTGTGCACGGCAGCATATGTCTGCCAAGTGGATAAAACGTTTGCGTTTAATGGCATTTTCACAGTGCCCAGTATAAGCAGGATGGCTCTTCTTCCACAGTGATTAGAACTGGCTTTCCACCAGTGCGTGCAGAGACAGATCGTACAATTCTTAGAGGAGGATAAAAAGCTTGAAGGGAAAGGCCTATAGGTAATAATATTTTGACCTTGAGAGAGAGAAAAAAACCTACCCATATATGCCAGTTTGTACACAGAAGACAAACTGCTGTGGCATTTCCATTAGGAGAAACCTTGGTTGCTGCTCACAGGTAAACAGAGAACAGGATAGTTAATGACGGAGGTTAACGTCCTTTTTCTAAAGTGAAAAGTATTGTATGTAATTAGATTAAAAAGAGAGATCTGGGGAGAAAGGGTGACTAGAGTTACAATGGGATCGACAAAGACACATTTTGATTTGATTAGCTTGTTATTAGCGGTATCTCTGGGATTGTACTCCTGTTGTACAGCTTGGCAGGATGTTGCTGCAGAAAGGCATCTGTGGCCGTTGTCTGGACTAATTGAGTGACGGTAATAAACAATGGGTGATGGAGCTCACAGGTTCCTGCAGGCAGAGTGTTGAAGCCTTCCAAAGAACAACCAGCCAAGTGTCATCTCTGAGGACAGTCAAGTTGTTTAAATCAAGTCTGGCAAGTGCGGTTTTGAAATGGAAATCACCACTATGGGTACCATACTGTCTGGAGCCCCGTCCCTTCTCAAAGAGAGGCTCCAGGCTCGGGCTTGCGTCTGCTTGTGTCCTGAGCCTCCATGAAAGGAATGGGACTCCCAGGAGCAGCAAGGAGGTGAAGATTGCAAGTTAGTCAGACAAGGGGAAGCGGAGTATGTCCCGGATGTTTTCTGCACCATAAGAATGCTGAACAAGTTACTCACTCACTCTTCTTTCTTTCTGTGCAGCTAAAACAGGATTGGGAAAGACAGACAAATCTCAAGCAAGATGAACAAGCAGCGGGCTCCAATGAACCGCTCAGGAAGGTGCGTGGGAAGGTTGCCTCTGCATTCGGAAACAACGCGGACTCAGCTTTCTCTCTCACTCTCCTAATGTCTCCCTCCAAGGCCTTCAGAATAAATTATGTGGGGGAAACTAAATGAGCACCTCCACTTTGCTACTTTGTGTTGTGACTGGGATCCAGAGCTGAGACCAGAAAACTCTAAGCAGCCTGTGATGAGGACAGAGAGGAACGTGTCAGGCAGCCATAGGGAAGGAAGTGGACCCAAAAGTAAGTAGTTTGTTCCTTGGCTAAAAGCCACAAATATCCCCTGTCCTGTCAGCAGTTCGGTTCTCAAGGTGGCCAGAGATGACACCAGGAGGTTGATCTCAGCATCTCTCTCCTCCTAAACGAACACTCTGCCTGGAATCTGGACCTAAGGATGTGGCAAACTGAGAAGTGATGCCTAAACAATTCCTCAGTGACCAGGTCACCCTCCACCTCATGTCTCACTGTAGTTCCTGACACCCAGACCCTTAGACTAACAGGGACACACTCCTGTTCTCTGGAAGCTCTGCCTGTTCCCCAGAGCTGTCACTGTGAATCTATAACCCAGATCTTTTCTAACTCATGTCCCAGCCGTCTGTGAATCCCACTCTTCAGATTTGCGAGGCAAGAACCAGAAGGCCAGTGACTGGAAGATTTTTATGCTTAGTGGATCCATTGCATTCTCCCAGTGAAGGAATTGTGTTGGCCCTGATGAGCGTTTCCAAGGTTGGATTCAATCTGTTGCTGTCTTGATCTAATCCTTTGTGCTGAAGATCCTAGTAAGAATGGTGCCTAGGAGACAGCCCTACAAAAGCGGCTGTTTAAGTCATGCAGTGGGGAAAGCTGACTCTTGGTTGGTGTGGCTTGCTCACTCTACCAGCGCACCCACCCAAGATCAGCAAGTTGTCTTCCAGTTCTTGCAGGGAAAGAATTGTTGCCACTCCTCACATTTCCAGATGGTGCCCTATCTGAACCACAAATTAATAACGGAAAAACAAACAGAAGTTTATTAACATGTGCATTGTGCTAAGACATGGAAATACCCAGAGATAAGTACCCCCCCCCCCCCAGGTCGATGACAAGAACATAGGAAGGTGAGTGGAGCAAGCAGATTAAGAGAGTTCACTCAGGAAGGTTTGTCGTGTGTGTACTCCTCCCTTGCCTGGTGTGGAAGACACTTCTCAAATGGTAATTTCCTTTGCAAATGAATTCCTTCACAAAGAAAAAACACTGCGCCTTGTACTTAGGGCCTTTTTTGTGTATGCTGATTCTCTGACCTCTGGCTCAAAATATCCACACACTAGAGAAGCAACTGGGAAGAGGACTTATTCTAGAACCTCTCAGGATCCTCCTGGCTCCGAGCTGACATGCCATCTTACTGCTCGCTCAGCAGCTTCTCTGCATGAAATCGTTTGATGCTGTCCTAACAGAATACCCAAGGCTGAGTGCTATAAAGAGAAAAGTGGTTTGCTCAGCTCAGGGCTCTTAAGATTCAATAACACGTTGCCAGGCTCTTCTTGCCTCTGGTGAGAGTCTCATATGGCAAATGGTACCATGGTGGCAGAAATACGTGTAATGATCACCATATACTGTGGTAAGAAGTGAGGGCAACTCAAGCGTGGGTTGTTTAAGCTTACCCTGTTCATAACAATAAGGCCCCCATAAGCACCATGTTAATCCCTTCCAAAGGCATCATCCTCAATGACCTAAGTTCTTATACTAAGCCCCACCTCTTAAAGGTCTCACCACCATGCTTGCTCATGCAAGCATCCAGCATGAACCCTTAGGAAACAAACCAAACCCACAGCATAACATATACCCTACACCAAGAAAAATTTCATGGCTCTACCTTGTCTAACAATACAAAGTCCCACCCATTCCTCTGACCCAAAGCCCTGTGCAGTCAGTGAGTCACCTGGGTACACTGCCGAGGACAAATAGCCAAAAACCTTTACCTTACATCTTCCAGTTGTCTCTTCCTGATTTTCCTCCATTTTGGACACATTTCTATTAACTGTCACAAAGTATATATGGCAAACGATTTACGTATTGACTTTGTGAAACTGCTGTGCCCAGTTGTTTGTTTAAGACCGGTGTAGATAATGTTCTTCAGATATTGTTTTGTGTGTGAATGGCATTTAATATCAGTACGCTTGGAGTGAAGCAGTTTACCCTTCCAAATGTCGGTAGGCTTGGAACGGTGAGCAATGACAATAAATGATGATTAGCAAGTCTTTTCTTCTCACTGTGACCAAATACCAGACAAGTAGAGACACAAGGAAGGCGAGGGTGTCTTTTAAGGGTTGAAGTCCCTCACTGCAGGAAGGGCACGGAAGCCACAGTGAAAGACAGCTGATCACACTATGTCTGTAGTCAGGAAACAAAGAGAGGTGAATGCTTTCTCCCCTGTACTCAGTCCCGAACACCAGCCCACTGGCAGGGGCAGCCCACATACAGGGTGAGTCTCCTTGTTCACTTAGTGCACTCTGGCAATGCTCTCAGAAACACACGCAAGGGAGTGCCTCATTAATTCTCTCAATGTTACTTAATTCAATGCTTAAGACTGTCGAGGTATCAAGAATGTTGGCATTGTATGAAATTATTTCACAGGTAAAAGAACATATTTGGGTCATCTAGGTGGTGGGCTCATCCCACAGATTCCTATGTCTAACTCCTAAGTCCAAATGCCTCAGAACAAGACGAGGCTTGGAAATCAGAGCTGCGGGCTGGTAGGATGGTTCAACAGGCAAGAGTGGATTTGCTAACCTTGACCACCTAAGTCTGATCACCAGTACATCATGATGGGATAGGGGAACTGACTTCAGCAAGCTGCCTTCTGCCTTTCCCATGCATGCCGCATGCGCATACGGGAACACAGACTCTCAAACTAATTAAAAGTAGATATGTGTTTAGAAAGAGTTTCTGTAAGTCTGATAATTGGTCACAGTGATTCCACCCTGGAACAGAGTGGGCTTAGCCCCCTATTTGACCTGAGCATCCTCATAATAAAAGAAGTGCGGACACAGACACGCAAGGAAGAGCACTGTGTCAAGGTTAGAGTTTGGCTACTTATGAGCAAAGGATCTACAAGAAGGCAGGAAAGAAGCTTAAAATAGATCTCTTCTTAGTGCCTACAAGGGAGCAGGATCCCACCAATGCCCTGTGCTAGGATCTCCAGCCTTAGAATGGTATGATAGCAAATGTCTAGTTTTCTAAGTATCATTGAAAGTACTTTGCTATGGAAAGCCTTGGTGATTGATCACTGTCCTCTCCTTGCCACTACATTCCCCTCTGAGCCAAATCTGGAAGCCTGTCATCCTTATGCCACAGAACAGTGACCCCTGCCTGTGTCTTAGGCCTCCATGAGTTCTGTGCTCTTGCACAGATCACACAAGAACCATGCTTTGACTGCCCAGGCTTTGAGTCAAAGAAGTCAATTGTTAAGTGGCTTAAGAACACTGGCATCTGAAATGTGTCCATTGCACAGCCCCAGACATGCCCAGATGAGCAGGAAGGCACAGAAATGGACTGCAGGGGCAGAGCCACAATCTGAACTGTGTATTTGTAGCTTGTGGGTGAGCGATAAACTGGTACAGTGGTAGCTACAGCCAGAGTATTCCCTTGTCTGACGGTGTTTACAGAGAGTATCGAGTATCAGTTCTCTCCCTCTCTCTCTCTCTCTCTCTCTCTCTCTCTCTCTCTCTCTCTCTCTCTCTCTGTCAGCTAATCTTATATTTAGCCCTGAATGGCCATGGACTTAAAACTGATAATAGGTTAAAGAGAGAACACGGGCTCATTACTCATACCCATGCAGTTATTCAAGAGTAACTCGTAAAGACAAAGATTTATATGCCAACCTAACCAAAAAAGGTAAGACAAGTGTAAGGCATCAAGAGGAAGGGATGGAAGAGTCTATGGTTTTCCTCAGTGTCAGTGGGAACCTGTAGTCTGTCTCCTCCTAAACTTGTAAGAAACTCTTCAGAGGGGAGTTGTGAGCAGGCTAGAATTTTGGAAGGTTCTACTTTAGTTAATAAGGTAAATCATGAAAAGATTTTTAACTGTGTTTACATTAAAATAATATTTAAGCCCTTCAATGAAAATATGCATATATGCATATATATGTACACATACACATTTCATACACACAGGAATGCACACATGCACTCACGTATACGTGTGTCTTGAGTAGCTGAATAGCCATTTTTCTGATAGTTTTGAGCATTCTGGTTCTGGAGGGGACATTATGCTAGCTTCGCCTCCCAGGTCCGAGTGAACCAGCCTCATTTGGGTCTCTATTTGAACCATTTACTGTATTCATTCAAACCACTCTCTTGACATCTCTTCCTTCACTCACCTCTGCCCTTGCCCAAGACTCTGTGAGGTGAAGGAGCAGTGGCCATTGGCTGGGTGGTTTCCTCACTCACACCTTCTGAATCTTTGTCTGCTTGGGGCATTTCCCAAGGACCCTCAGAAACAGCAGTGAAGGATCAAGTGCTTCAACTGGCTCTTGCTCCTGTGTGAGCCTGCTTGGGAGAGAGCCAGAGCTATCTGGGTTTTAACATCCCTTGAATCCCATCACTTGGGAAACTCAGGGTATTAAACTCCCTTGCCATGTCCTCAATGCAATATAAGAGTCTCTTTACACCGTGAGGGCCCTGTTGGTTCTTCACAGTGCCCACAGAGATTATACTGGACTTTGTAGCTTAAGGACATTTCTCCTTCCTTCCTTCCTTCCTTCCTTCCTTCCTTCCTTCCTTCCTTCCTTCCTCCCTTCCTTCCTTCCTCCTTCTTTGAGGAGGGTGCAGATAGACCACTCTCCTGGATTCTGTATCCCATCTCAGGCCCAGCTGTAGTGTTTACAGCATTTCTCACATCCCACCCCAGGCCTGCCCCACCAACTGGGGTTGCCTGCTTTAGCAGTGGTTTCACCCACAAAAGAAATGTTGCTGGGAAGCCAATTTGTCAAGAAAAGGTGAATTTTCTGAAGAATGGTTGGCTTGAGTAAGGGGGAGAAACATCCCTGGTCACATGTTTGGCTGAGTCCCCATGGATGTTTTAGTTCGCTTGGTTCACTGCCTTTGCTACTGTCTATCGAGCATTGGGAAGGTGCTTTGAATAGACGTCTTTGCTGACATGGATCCCTTTGCTTTGTGAATAGAGAGATTACTAAACAATGGAGCTATTACATAAGGAGCAGGGGCTGGCTGGAGCCAACAGATCTGTACTCTAGGTTTACAGAGCTATAATTATCCAAAGTTTTAAAACACAATGATGTCTGCTGAAAAGGAACACCTGGGAGGGGACCAAACCATCCCCGTTAAAGGCACCGTGTGCATTCCACAGATCTGACGACTCCAAGTTAATGGGGTGGCGATTTTTTTTTTCAGATGTCACTCAAGTTAACAAATGTGCTGAAAGGTTTAAGCAGAACAAATGTGTAGAGGGGAAAATTCCAGATCAAGGAAAGATTTATAAGATCAACTAGAACTTGGCTGCAGCAAGCATTCCAGGCAGCCGTGGTGAGCACTCACGGGGAAAAAGCAAGGCTTTATGAGGACATTTCCCATATGAAAATGAAAGCTTTTTCCAGTTGTCATTTCATTTCAAAATAAACTCTCTTAACCTCCTGAGGACCCTGTGTGAAGAAGTAGGGCAGGATGGGGTGGTGTCCTTAGGACTAGGAGGCTGTGCTGGTCCTAGGCACAAGACTGGAATCTTTATAAATAGGTTTGGTCCCGGTGCCAACACTGTACTCTCCTTTCAAGATGTCAGTTACACAACTTTCCTAAATCAAGCTATAGTCCAAAGCTTAGGGCCCCGCTGCATACTTTCAAGTATACAGTTTATACAACCAGTCTTTTCTGCTGAGGACATGTCTTCTATGTAAACAGCCAACATGTCTAAGAAAAGAATAAAACAGACGGAAAGATTTCAAGTTCATTCTCTTCTGCCTAGGAGAATGGCTCCTTGTTTTGTGGGTGTTTGTTACCTCTTTTTTTTTTTTTTTTTTTTTTTTTTTCCGACAAGGTCTCACTATGAAGCCCAGGCTGCTCTGGAACTCTCACTTTGTAGCCAAGGCTATCCTCGAACCTCGAGCCTCAGCCTCCCAGGTGGGTGCTTTGGTCGCAGAGGACAGCGTAGGAGATGGTTGTTTTCGAGGAGTGAGTCTTACGGCAGCGGGAGGCAAGGGCCACTGGAGAAGAGGACACTTCTTCTTTCCCATCTCACGAGGCATTGTGGCCGTGTCACCCAAGAGGCTGCCATGCACCTGCAGCAGAAGCCTGAGAGCAACACGGCAGGACCAACAGTAGAAAATCTTTCCCCGTTTCCTCTAGTCACCTTGTCTGGCTGTCGCCACACACCATTCTTCTCTGACCCTTTCCTCCCCTCCAGCACGCTGCTAGTCCTCTCTTTGATGGTTTCTGCATATAATCCCCAGAATATGCTGATGGAGATCATGCCAAGGAGGGAGCAAGTTTGATTGGGTGTATCAGCATCCCCACAGGTATTTGCACCTAGCAGCGATATTATAGCAACATGAATATAAAAGCAATAGTCACCAACAGAGCCACCCTGGCACCATTTGAGCAAGCCTGCTTGTCTCTGACCTTTCACCTGCATCCTCTTCTCTGCTGTGTTAGATATTTTCCCATTTCTAATACAGCCATTTACATGCAGATCACTTCTATTCTGAACTTGGATGCACAGTGTTGCGGACTGGGTTTTGTTGCTTTGCTCCCTACTTAACTTGTTTGTTAGATGATCGTGAGGACCACTACACTGTGAACATGCCCTTAATTATTTGTTTGTGTGTGAGAGAGAGAGAATGGATGAGAGCAAGATCACACCACACAACCGTTCCTGAATCTAGACAAAGGTATGACAAAGTCATTCTGAATTGTGCTAAGCCCTCCAGCCAATGACCGTAGGTTATAAAAGGAAGGACTTGTGAGCTGATTAAGGAAAGCTGATTACGTGTGAAGGTGGAACTGAGACAAATATGACACAGGCAAGGCACATTGGGGATCTCTGGGAGCCCTCAGAAGTGAGGACAACACCGGAAAGGAGTCTTTCCTCACGCATCTGGAAAGAACACAAGCCCACAGACACTCTAGTTTCAGATTTTCAGCCTTTGGAATTCAAAAAAACAAATTTCTATTCTCTAAAACTTTTTTAAAAATGTATATGGGATATGAGGAAAATACAATGATATTCATGTATAGAAATGTCACAATGGAGCCCATTATTTTATATGCTAATTAAGAGCATTAATATTTGAAAGTTTATGTTTTATTAATTTGTAGACTGGATCATTTTCCCGGGCCTTTTCCTACGCATATTTCTCCTTGCTTACCATCGGGTTAATATTCAATTATGAGAAAGTATATTTTTGCCCTCTGCTAAAGGAAGATCAGAGCAGCCCGGAAATGGTAGAGATATGTGAAGATCTGTGGTGGGGTAAGACTCTTTTTATTCTTCCTTCTGAAGTGAGATCTTTGAACAGGAATTTGGAATCCTGATAAAAGAAACAGTATTGCGTGTACCTGTGCACATGCTACCACCGCCATCATCAACAACAGCAATACATAACTAAATAACTAAATAAATAGTATTTAGAACAATTTGTAACCCTCATTTCTGTAACTGGTTATACAAATATGGCTGGGTTTTATGACTTCATTCTACTAACCATCCTGTATTCCCTTTGACTTCCTTGAGATCCTAAGCTGCTGACATCCCCTTACACGGTGGTATGATACAAGCCTCCTTCATGGAGGGTCTAAGGCAGGGGTGAGCCTGATCAGCTTGGGTTATTAGTTCATCATTGAGTCACACTGCCAGCTAATCAAAAGGCACCCTAAGAAATCTCTTGTGTCCAGACACACACACACACACACACACACACACACACACACACACACACTTTGCCTTACCTCTGCTATGAACTAGGAGGTCCCACCTTCCCCGCTTGAGAGTTGGGGTCAGTCACTCTAGACAGCACAAAAGCTCCCTCACCTTTTGATTCAGAAGCACAAGGAGTCCAGAGTGGCTGGGTGGAAATCTGAACTTCCAATTCAACACAAGTCCTGTCTCCTGGCACAAGTATTGGTCCCTGTGAATATGAGATTCCTGAGCCAATACAGCATAGCCCATGGGAACAGGAAATGAAATTTGTTAGTGGGTCCCTAAATCTCCGCACCATCTTCTCTTCTTGGGCCCATGAATGCTGCCGATGGAAGCATATACTGCCTAGATTACATACTGAATGCCAGCTGAGAGCAAGAACAGCCTTCTGGAGAACCTAGCTCCAGCCCTGCAAGGTATTGCTGTCTTGCTGGTGCTGTGACTGGGCCTTCTAAAGGCCAAACTGCCTTTCTGTTAAGCCAGCTGCTTTAGGATGGTGGGCAGTGCTGTGAACGAAAGTCCATTAACAAGTGCCCCGTGGATGCACCTCCTCAGTCAGAAACAGTGACGTGCGGAATAAATGCCGTGACGATAGAGAGGCATCCTATCAGTCAGTCCCCTGGTCACCATTTTAGTAGAAGTGTTCTTCATAGGAGCTTGCCAAGGGTGAAAACAATGCCACACAACACAACAAAACACAACACAACGCAACACCAAACAACCCTCTGTCTTCTGCTGATACCTCAAGTGTCACGAGACCTGCTACCACGCAGCCCAAGTGGTCAAACAGCTTGACTAATATTCCTGCTTCTATTTCTGCTGCAGAGCCTTGCCTTGTTGTGAGGACCCTTCAAGACTAGAAGCCTTCTGACTCGCTCAATAGACTGGAGTAACACACTCCCACGAGAATTGTGTTGCCTCTGAAAATTGTACAGGCTCCTTTCTTGGTTGTAGGATGGGTCCCATGCAGCACCCTTTATCTTTAGAAAGAACGTGTGAGCTGAATCCCTAGAGATCTCAGTAAGGTAGAAGACCTCTGAAGCTCTATCATCCACTGACACACAAATCTGAGTCTGAAGTAGCCGGTTAATGTGGGGTTGTGTTGTGTCGTGCTGTGCTGTGCTTTGTTTTGTTTCTGGCACATTCAGTCCCATCAGGATAATGTCATCAACGCTGTGGATTACTGTGGTCACTGGGAAGAAAAAGGCCATCGAGAGCCTCACCAAACAACCTACAAAGTAGTACCGGAGGGTTGGGCGCCTCAGAGGCAAGACTGCAAAAGGTGTATTGCAAGCACCTTCTGGTGGTCCTTACGGATATAAAGAAAAGTGGATTGGCCAGACTGATCATCGCGTGCTAAATACAAGACGTGTTCAATTGTTCAAACAAGAAAGCCGCATCAGGTGTGCAGCAACTGCACCTGCATCGGCAGCCACTTCCTGGTCATGCTTCTGATAATCCAGGGTCATTCTCTGGATCTAGCTGCTGTCTGCACGGTGTCAGCAGGCAAGGTTTGTGGGAATCTGGTGGAAATCAACGCTCCTGCATTTTTAAAGTTCCGGATGTTAGCA
>JADRCD010235495.1:0-20263 GCA_019843815.1 Montemys delectorum
TTTGAAGAAGCCCGGGGCTGCAAGGAACGATGAGCACTGGAGAGGAGTCACCTGAGGTCTTGACCAGGAGGACTTGCTATCCCCAATTAGAGTGGAGGAGACTGTAGCTCACAAGGGCCGGATGGTAGTGGTTTGCTATAGGCCACACTATTAGGCAGTAGCAGAGTTGAGCCTCGAAGCCAGCATATTGACCGCACGCTCCACCGCATCCTTGATGTCAAACTGTTTCAACACGATTCCTCTGTAATCCTTAGTGACCCATGTTCCTGGAAGGAGCTATTACCTTGGCCATTTAAAATGATCATGCTTTAGTTCTAAAGGATTTCTGGAACGTCCACGCACAGCCCTAAAGCACCTGCAAGAGTGAAGCTGCTGGCATATATTTTGGCCCAAGGACCCAGAACAAATGTGGGGTCAGCCTTCCAGACTCCAGCCGCAAGCCTAGACGCCAATCACAGCCCCAAGCCCTGGCAGGAGATACAGGGAAGGGATTTTCCACGTCTGTTTCCTCCTAGCCTGGCTCCACTCATAGGTCGAATGGGAACAAGCTTCAAGTCTACCTCCCAGTCTTCTCAGATATACAACGTCTACCGCACCAAACAAACCCCGGTGGCTTTCACGAACCCAGCAACACAGCCATTACCTGCCCTTTCCTCCCCCTGCCTCCCCGTGGTTTCCTCCTGTCACAGATTGACTGGTCTTACTTCAGTCCCACCCCTCAGGATTTTGCTGCAAGGCTGGGTACTACGTTGAACCACTTCCAGGGGTTCAATGCCACAGCCTCAGGGTGCCCGGGAGACACACGCCAGGCACACAGCCTTCCACCGAGCCTCACTCCCACCTCATGCCCAATTACTTAGTCTCTTTTGTATTGTTGAGAAATGGTCCTTGCTATGTAACCCAGGCCAGTGCTGACCTCTCCATCTTCCTCTTTCTGCCTTCAAAGTGCTGGGATAACGGGTGCGTGTAATGTATTAGTTCTTTAGAGAGTCTTCATACTTGACTTGGTGAGGGAGGGAGGCGGTGGGAGTGGGTTGGTGAAGGAGCAAATAGAGGTGCCTGGTGCCATCCCTGAAGTGGGTCCTCAAGAGGTTGCCTGTCTGTCTTAGACTAGGAGAGGCGCTAGAGGAGGAGAGTGGAAAGGAGAGCTCTACCATTCTCACCTGGATAGGTATCCCTTCTCTACTGGGTCCAGAGGAAGCGGTAAATGAAGTGTGTTGCTACAGAGGAGGAAGCAGAAACACAAGCAAGTAGTGCCATAGGACAGCTGGATAGTCAGGCTGGGGACTGTCAGAACAGGACCCCCAGGGAGAGCTGCAAGCCTCCCTTGCAAGTCCGTCTCAGTGAACAGACCACCCAAACGGCAGCCACTTTCCTTCCATCCTATTAAGCCAGGCCTTGAAGCGGAGTCTACCCCCAGGTTCCAGGAGGGAACAGACAGGGGGTCATGAACAGTAAGCTTCCCCCCACCAGATCAGCCTGGATATGAGAAAAAATAACAAAATAACAAACTACTTACTGCCATCAACAGATCTCTTCTGATAAAGGCTTTAATCAGATACAAGGAGGTAGAATGGCTGTGTGCGGAGATCAGAGTCAAGTGCTGACAAAAGACAGCCTGCCACATCTCTGGGGACCGTCCCCCCCTTCCCTTCCAGTGTTCTGGAACCTCAGAGGTCGGCCGACTCCACCTCTCCCTTCTCATAATCTGAGGGTGTTCTTCCACAACCTCCAGAATCTTCTTGCTGTCCAATTCTGCCCCCCCAAACACAGTACGTTAGCCTATAGACTGGTCCTAAAACACACGAGTCTTAGATCCTTCCTCTGAGAATTTGGTATCAGGCAGAATTCCTTGCCAACGAGACCTTGAAATTGATCTGTCGTGGGGACAGCTCTCACAGCATGCCTGGGAAGGGCTGTTCTGATGGCTGTCTGAACTGGGAGCTGCTCAGACTGCTCTTTAGTAGGAATAGCCCCTGACCTCTGTCCTTAAGGAGGAGTCACTAAATTAACCAAATTTCATGCTGTGGCTTTGGTCCTGGTAGCCTGGTCTTGCCTGGGAGCACAACTCTCAGTCAATTCCTGTCTGAAGGGCACGTGACTTACCTGACCCCTACTCTTAGCCAGCTGAGGACTGCCAGGCTCATCCTGGGTCCCCAACCTTTATTTGTAGATGTATGGCACTGATGTTCAAAATAGTCTCCCTAAGAGGGTCAGGAGTATTAATTGCATACGATTGCTTAGAGAGAATAAGGTTTGAACAACATAACATGCTGGTTGGCCTTTGTGAGCGCCGGTATGACATGTGGTGTACTCACAGCAGCTGTGAGAAGCCATTGCCACACTCAGGACTGGAGCCTACTCATCCCTCCTTACAACCCACAGCTTATGAGCCATTCCCTTTCTGCTGGTAGCGAAGCAATGGCAAGGAGGCAGGGCCTTCCGGGAAGGCTCTGGGCTCCTCTGCTAACTCCAGCTCTCCCCCTGCCCAGCCTGGCCCAGTCGTTATGGGCCCTCTTCACCTCTACCCTGGTCATCTCCCTGGTATTTGCTGTCATCCCCTTCTGCCATGATGTGAAGGTATTGGCCTCGGTCATAGCGCTGGCGGGCCTAGCCATGGGCTGCATCGACACTGTGGCCAACATGCAGTTGGTGAGGATTTACGAGAAGGATTCAGCCTTCTTCCTTCAGGTGAGCTACACGGCGGGGGAGGCTGGGTAGTGGGCCAAGTGCCGGGAGCTCCCCAGGCCCTCCCCAGTCTGTCCTGATCACTTACTAGCTGGGCCATACACCATCAGTAACCCAATGCCTGGCTTTGGGTTTCCTCGGCTCACGAGGGGTGATCTCTGCCTGCCTTGTCACCTCTCCCAGGAACCCCTGGTGTTAACAAACCGTTCCTCTAACCAGGAAAGGCAGTGAGGCCGAGGGCTTGCCATCTGTTCTCCCATCTCTCGCCCCTTCTCCTCTTTCCTTCCAGTCACATAATGTAGGTTACCAGGTACCTCACGAAGCAAGTTAATGAAGAAAGAGTCTATTTTGGCTTGAAGTTCAGGGACATACAGTCCACAATGATGGGGGAGGAAGGGTATCGTGAGTGGCACCGCCCTGGGCACCAACTAGGAAGCAGAGAGAGGAAAGCCGGGGTTTGCCCTGCTGTTTTCTTCTCCGATTTTACGAAGTCTCAGACCTCTCTGCGTCTTCCCTCATTAATTAAGCTTCTGTAGAAATGCCCTCACAGACACACCCAGAGGGATACTTTCTTGGTGCCCTAGGTGTTTCTTAATTCAATCAAGATTGACGAAATTGACCACCACGACAGAAGACAGCCCCAGTGGGAATTAAGGTTGTGGAAATAAAGGGGAGGACTAGCCACAATCACTCTAGTTATCCCAGGCATCAAGGGTGGTGAAAAGGGACTTCCCTTGACATTCTTCCTTCTCTCTCCTGCTTCCTGAGTCTTCCTCCTAACTCTAGAGCCAGGCAGGGGACTCCTGGATAGGATCTAAGGTAAAGGGGAAGGGAGGTGGTACCCTCTGGATGCAAGTCCTGAGCCAGGCTGAGTGGTACCCCTCCCCTCTCCACCCAGGTCCTCCACTTCTTCGTGGGCCTTGGGGCTCTGCTGAGCCCCTTGATCGCTGATCCCTTCCTGTCGGAGGCCAACTGCTTTCCTGCTAATAACACAGCCAATGCCACCTCCAGAAGCCACGTATCCCGGGTCCTGAGCCAACATCATGCAGCAGCCCAGCCTTGGATAAACCACACGGTCCCCAGGCTGCCCCCAAAGGATGTGACCGAGAACCACGTATCCTATGCCTTCTGGATCATGGCTCTCATCAATGTGAGTGTCACTGGTACAGGTGGGGTAGGGAGCTGGGGGTGGGGGGTGGGGACAGTGCATGCCACCCAGTCCATCTCAATAGCACAGAATCTTCATACTCAAGGGACAAGCCAGGGTCCACTGTGTGCAGGCCTGTAGGAACCATCTCAAAAGTCCCTCGCTGTGACTCTGTGTTAGCAGTTTTGTTTTGTTTTGTTTTGTTTTTCCGAGACAGGGTTTCTCTGTGTAGCCCTGGCTGTCCTGGAACTCACTCTGTAGACCAGGCTGGCCTCGAACTCAGAAATCTGCCTGCCTCTGCCTCCCAAGTGCTGGGATTAAAGGCGTGTGCCACCCCTGCCCGGCATGTTAAGCAGTTCTTAAGAAACAGAGGCAGTGGCCATATTTACACAGTGAAAATCAGGATCAGCTTCCAAGTTCTCTGAGGCCTTGTGGAAAAACACACCTTTTCCTCCATGGCCAAGAGGCCAAGGAAGAGAGCAGCGTCTCTAGGTCCCTTCATCACGGATGGGGATGAGTGGGCTCAGGAGGGAACCCCGCTCCTTGGGTTCCTGCTTCCTTGGAGGTATAAATCTATGGTGGAAACAGCAGAGAGACTGGCCTAGTTTGGATCTCTAACTATGATAAAATACTCACCAAAATACAGCTTGGGGGAGAAAAGGTTTATTCCAGCTTACACTTTAGAATCCATCACTGAGGGAAGCCAGGGCAGGAACTGAAGCAGAGGTCAGGGAGGAACACCTGCTGACTACCTCGCTCCCATGGCTTATCCAATTTGCTTTCTTAAACAGCCCGGGACTACCTGTTCTACCTGTGGTCTACACCCTCTGCCTGTGGGTGACACGACCCACATCAACCATCAGTCAAGAAATAGGCCCCACAGACACCACACGCCCTTGGCCAATCTCATGGGGACATCGTCTCAGTTTAGGTTCCTTGTTTCCAGGTGACATCAGTTTGTGTCAAGTTAACAAGAAACTAAACAGGGCAGAGACCACTGGCTCTGACCCGCTTAGATCCTCAGGCCCCGCTTTGTGCGCCTGGCCAGGTCAGCCTTGACTCTAGCTTCTACCTAGAAACCTCCAGAGCTCTGTAACTCAAGATAATCCCATGTCAACCCACGTGAAGGGGAGGGGAGTCTGGGAACCCCCTTCCCTCTCCTCCCCCCAGGCTTGGGAGTAATAGTTCAGACCATCTTACCTGCCTCCCCCTGACTCTGACCCATCAGGGGGCTGGAAGTGAGGACATTCCAGGTGCCCAATAGCCTGGCTGTGGGACAGAGGGTCTGTGTGGAGCTTGGTACTTTGGCCCAGGGCCCCCCTGCTGTAGGGCCTACCTGGTCCTCTAGAGACAGTTGGCTACTGAGGTGCCTCAAAGGAATACATATAGTATTGAAAGGGCCCTAATCCCCCTCCATCGTTGTGCTCCGCATGCTGAGGGGTGTCACACCTCCCTGAGGTCCTGCTAGGGAGCTACAGAGAAGCCCACCGCCTCCAGCCCCATAGCCCTATTCCTAAATAGCCTTCTTTTCCCTGGGTTGGGAAGACAGAGAGACCCTCAGCAAGATTTCCCCTTTCCCTTTCCTCTGACCCCTTCATGCTTGTGGCCACTTTTTTTTTTTTTTTTTTTTTTGGATCAAGGCGGCTTTGAATCTGGGTCCTCTCAGGGGTCCTTGCTAAGAGAAGGATCCTAGCTGTGCAGCCTCAAGGCTAGGGCTCTGCAGGCAGGAAGCTCTGCACAGGCCCAGGGACTCTCCTCCCCATCAAGGTACAGACTGGAGGGAGGGGCTGCCTGCTACAAGACTCCTGGGACTTGCCTTGTTTGTTTGTGCCTGAACATAAGTAGCCCACCACTGAAGGAACACAGCAGTGAGCGTATTCACTTCCTTATGCTCACACGTATACACACCTACCTGACATTGGCTGGCTTTCGGGGTGGCTTTGGGGTCCCTGAATGGGATTCCTATAAAAGCTAGGTGTTCCTGCCGGCATGCCAGCCAATCTGCTGTGAAGCCTCCCTGGAAAGGCCTCCTAAGTGCCAGGCCTCCAGTCCAACTCCTTCCCCTTGGCCTTCCCTCAGGCTCTCCGTCGCTGAAGCCTCTGTGTGTGCTTCCTGTTCCCCCAGTTGCTGGAAGAAGGGCTGAGTCTTCCCTCACAAGGCTTAGGCTCCCCCAGTCCAGAGACACGGGTCTCTTGCCATGCAGGGCTCCATGTGTGTGGCATCCCAGCTACCGAGGGCTGTTTGAACTCGACTCGGTGGTTGTAAACTGTGAGATGGGGCCCCGCACTCTGTTCCCCAGGCCGATCTTACGCTCTTGTCTTTTGAGGAGCTGAGCCCCCAGGTGTGTGGCACTGCACCTAACTGCGACCTTGACTGGCTCCAGAGTGTGGAAAAGGGCTCTCTCATGATCGCCACAGGGAGGTTATCAGCATGGGGTTGCGTGGCATTTTTTTTTTTTTTTTTTTTTTTTTTTTTTTTTGGTGTGCTTTCAGGGCTGGTGTGAGCAGCTTTCTTAGGAGTTTCAAGGGGCTCCCTAAGTGCAGTGCACTGTCGGGTTGGGTGTCTGCTCCATTCCTGCCTGGCCCATTTATGGCCACACTCGAGCACTTCCGGAACTTTCCGGTGGCTCACTGGCCTTCTGCTCCTTTCTAAGTAAAGGAAGCAGGTTACGGCCTAAGCAGGAAGGACAGCAGTTAAACCTGATAAAGAGCTCCCTGGCACTGAAGGCGGTTAGACCTGGGCAGGGATACCTGAGGGAGGTACTGGCTGCTCCTCCAGGCAACCTCCCAAGTGGGAGGAGTCTCCCGTTGGTCTAGGGAGCACCATTGGGACTGAGTGGCTCAGTGTGAAGAGCAGAGAGCTGGGCAGGGGGGAGGGGGAGTAGGGGCTAACCTGGACCTGTGTTTTCTAGCTTAGTCATCGAGCTCCTACCAGAGCTCAGTACCCTCCTAGGCTATACCATCACTTCATGTGGGCCAGAATGAATGTCAGTGCTAGTGGTGTGATGAGGGCCCTGCACTCTCTGAGTGTCCCGTTCACCTCCTGGGTCTCTTCCAGTTCTAACAGTGTGTTGCTGTATAATAACTTGGAGCCCCATTTGCCCTATCTGGAAAATATGATTAAGATCTTTTCAGTACATTTTTTTCCCCACCCCTTGGTAGTACTGGAGATAAAATCTGGGGCCTTGTACTTGGTAGGCAAATCCACTGAACCACATCTTCTGCATCCTGATGGCTTTTTCAAAAACTTATCTGAGATGTATGAGTATTTCGTTTGCACACAAGTGTACCTTGTATATGTATGGTGACCATGTAGGCCAGAAAAGGGTGTTGGATCCCCTGGAACTAGAATTACAGACCGTTGTGAAGCACCATGTGGGTACTGGGAACTGAATCCAGGTCCTCTGCAAGAAGAGCAAGTGCTCTTAACTGCCGAGCGGTCGGTCTTTCCAGACTTCCACCCCCAATCACATTTTATAAAGCTGTGACAGACAAAAACAAGAGACACGCCGGGCAATGGTGGCACACGCCTTTAATCCCAGCACTTGGGTGGCAGAGGCAGGTGGATTTCTGAGTTTGAGGCC
This sequence comes from Montemys delectorum, assembly GCA_019843815.1. Lineage (NCBI taxonomy): Eukaryota > Metazoa > Chordata > Mammalia > Rodentia > Muridae > Montemys > Montemys delectorum. Next base: position 7,419 of record JADRCD010235495.1, read on the forward strand.
AGCCTGGTCTACAGAGTGAGTTCCAGGACAGCCGGGGCTACACAGAGAAATCCTGTCTTGAAAAACCAAAAAAAAAAAAAAAAAACCCAAGAGATATTATTATAAAGTGTTAGCAACCAGTCACCCAGCACCTGGCCCGAGCAGCAGAAGACACTTGCCAGTGCAGGCTTTGAAAGGCCTCTTTAGTTCCTGTGGGGAATGGGTGTGGCCAGGGCCAGCAGTGCTCACACCAAGCCTATGTGGTATCCACATGCCTGGCTCCTAGGTTGGCAAAGGTTCTTTGATGAAGGGGGCCCCTTGGACTTCGAGCCTGCAGCATGGATCACATGTAGCAGGCCAGGCCCTCCTGATCTTCTACTGCCCTCAGCTCCCAGTGCCCCTGGCTGTTCTGTTCCTGCTGTCCAAGGAGCGGCTGCTGACCTGCGCCCAGAGGAAGCCACTGCTCCTGTCTGCAGATGAGCTTGCTCTGGAGACCCGGCCTGTTGAAAAGGAAGACACCTCCTCACTTGCGCCCAAGTTTCAGCCACACTCAGGTGCGTGCTCTTGTAGTCTATTCGGGCTGCCTTCGTGATCCCACACCCAGAAGATGAACCTAGACCCCAGGGCTAGTGGTCAGAAACAACCTTTGGTCCTGGCAGTCTCTGAGCTAAGTGATGGAGCCAGCTGGCCAAGAGAATGAAAAGGGCAGGGCTGGCGAGATGGCTCAGTGGGTGAGAGCACTGATTGATCTTCCGAAGGTCCTGAGTTCGGATCCCAGCAACCACAGAGTGGCTCACAACCACCTGTAATGAGATTGGACGCCCTCTTCTGGTGTGTCTGAAGTCAGCTACAGTGTATTACGCCAGAGCGAGGCCGTCCTGAGTTCAATTCCCAGCAGCCACTGGATGGCTCACAGCCATCTGTACAGCTACAGTGTACTCATTCACATAAAATAAATAAATAAATCTTTAAAAAAAGAAAAAAAAAGAATGAAAAGGGTAAAGAACTGGGCGGTGGTGGTACACACCTTTAATCTCAGCACTTGGGAGGCAGAGGCAGGCAGATTTCTGAGTTCGGGGCCAGCCTGGTCTACAGAGTGAGTACCAGGACAGCCAGGGCAGAGAGCGTCCATCTTACTCACTCTTCCTGGGTTACCTTTAGGGGTGGGGGAGTCACTTGATCTCTGTGATCCTTGGTTCCATCAGAGTGGGCAAAGAACAAGTGACTGCTCCTCACAGGTACCTGGAGGCTAGAGGAGGTGAAGGCAGCAGGCCGGGACTGTCCTGACTGGGTGAGCTGGGGGCAGGGAACAGAATTAGATTCATCCCCCATCCCCCCAACACACACCGTTCTGTGCCTCCTTCAGGGCAGGAGGACCTGTTCAGCTGCTGCCAGAGGAAGAACTTCCGGGGAGCCCCATGCTCTTTCTTCGCCATCCACATCACGGCCGCTCTGGTCCTGTTCATGACAGACGGGATGATGGTGAGCCTTCCTCCGAAGGCTTGCTCTAGTGAGAGGCCTCTACCCTGCCAACCAAGTCTGGAATAGCAAGGAGAGAAGCACATGGAGGCCCGCAGGACTTCACCTGCGGTGCCATGAACCAGTGTCCTGCCCATCTCCCACAGGGCTCAAAGCCCTGGACACAGGACTCCTCTGTCCTTGCCATTGATTTTATTTGTTAATTCTAGAAAGGGGTCTGTCTGGTGTCTTGTTCCCAATTCTACGTGACCTAAGCTTTTTCCGTTTCTGTTGCTTTGCTTTGTTTAGGTCAGGATAGAATGTAGCCTAGGCTGTCTTTGAACTCTTCATCCTTCTCCCAAATGCACTATACCCAGCTGTGACCCACTAGTTTTTTTTTTTTTTTTCAAAAGCTTGCAGCCCTGCTGCCCTGTTCACTCTATGAACTCTGGGGCACTCAGTTTCTTGGCATGGGGGTACAAATGGGGCTTCGCAAGCTAATGTCATAAACAAGCCACACTCCAGGCCAGGTGCCCGTTCAACAGGGTGGCCTCTGTTACTCTTTTTAGCATCCTTTCCCGAAGTCTCCTAACTTAGGGCAGCCTTGCATGGCTGAGTGACAGACTGCTGAAGGAGGTTACACTCCTCAGGGAAGGCTCTATCCACACGCCCCAGCTCACAGCAGACCTGGTTCGCTTGCTCCCCTCAAGGGGGAATACGGTCCTGTCCCCTCTCTTTCCTTCATCTATGAAGTAAGAGGTTAATCCCCTTTCCTTCTAGACATGCCTGTCTGCTCAGGCCCTGGGGTGGGAGTGGGGGGATCCCCATGGGGATCGGTGACATCCCAGGTGCCTCTGCGGCAGCCATTCTGTCCTCAGCTTGGGAATGAGTGTATCATGTAATCTTGGCTCCTGGGGTATCTTGGGCTGAGCCCACGAGTGACAGGACCAGTTGGCCTCTGCAGACCTCCCCACTCCTGCCCCAGCCGAAGCATCAGTGTTCTGAGTAAAAGCTTGCTCTTTCCACTCTCCACAGGGGGCTTATTCAGCCTTCGTGTACAGCTATGCTGTGGAGAAGCCACTCTCTATTGGACACAAGTCAGCTGGTTACCTCCCTAGCCTCTTCTGGGGCTTCATCACTCTGGGCCGGTTCATCTCCATCCCAGTCTCCTCAAGGATGAGGCCAGCCACCATGGTGTTCATCAATGTGGTGAGTGGGCCAGTGGCCTCCTTCCCCCTCTTAGAAACACAGAATCTGTCCTGTTTGGGCCTTAGCACCGCCCAAGACATTTTGTTCTGCCAGAATAGCAAAGAGGCATAAATGGAGCACTGGGATACTGGCACAGGAAAGATGGAGCCCAAGGACGAGGAGCCTGCTCGTGTAGTCTTGGAAAGGTCCCTTCCCAGTCTGGGCCTTTAACGTTTACATCCTTCAAAGCTTGACCAGAAGGGGCCGTGGGTAGTTACTGTGGAGTGGAAAGCAGACCCCAGCTGACTCTGCAAGGGCCAGGAAGGATGGAGGTCTCAACCCTAGTCCTCCTGCATTTCTCAAAGCGTCCAGCTGCTTGGAGCTTGTGGCCAGCAGAGCAAGGTGCTGGAGTCCGTGCACCTGGCCTGACTGGAGATCTGCCTTTGGCAGCTCCCCAGGAGATTCTTAGATGGCCAGACAAGCCGGTAGCCAGGCAAAGGGACTGGCTTGGCTGGGAGCAGGGGCCGGGTCAAGCACGGATTAAGATCTGTGTCTGATGTTTGTCTATGTCACTGTGACAAAGGACTCCAGATTACAGAATCCCTTGGGTACATCCAATTTGACCTCCCACCAAGGCTTGGATCACTTCTATGGCACACCCGTTCAATGTGAGTTTAAATACTTCCAGGGACTGGGCACTCACTACTTTTCTAGGAAATTCATGGTAAGAAAGCACTTCCCGGGCTGAAGAGATGGCCCAATGGTTAAGATCACCGGCTGCACTTCCAGAGGACCCGGGTTCAATTGCTAGTATCCATATGGTGGCTCACAACTGTAAATCCAATCCCAGGGTACCTGACACCCTCTTCTATCCTTCTCAGGCATTGTGTGAATGTGGTGTACATATATGCAGGCAAAACACCCATTCACAGGAAAGGAAGGAAAGAAGAAAAGAAAGGAGGGAGGGAGGGAGGGAGGGAGGAAGGAAAAGAGATGGGAGTAGGGCTAGGCATGTCATTAATGTCATAAGCCAGGAAATAGAACAGAGGGGACGCAGCAGAGTCCCTTCGACAACATGCCTCCAGTGACCTAAGGATCCCCACAGGATCCTCCCACTGATAGTTTAAAACAGCTACGACAATACCCTGAAGACCAAGCCTTTATTTGCAGGTCTCCTGAAGTCCAAATGACAACCGAGAAGGATTTCCCGCCGCCCCCCCCCCGCCCCTTAGAGCTGAGTATTTCATTCGCTCATGGGCAAACATACAAGGAAGTGTTTGGAGCTAGTCCAAGGTTTTCACAGCTTCTGAGTTCTGAGTTCCACTGGGTCACCATTGGGTCGAGATGGTTGTCAGCCTCTCTTGCTAAGGGTCAGCAATGTCTAGCAGACGGTCGCAACGATACCTACTCTGCTCCCGAGTTATAGGTAAAGCCGAGTCTTTGGGGGTGGGGTGGGGATGGAGTTTGGTGCTGCTGAGGTGGTGCTAAACCACTGAGCTATACACCAGACCCTGGCGCCAAGCTCTGAACACAACTGGTGGGTAGCAGAGAAGGGAGGAGTAAGGTGTACAGTTAGTTTCGGGGCAGGGAAAGACAGGGTAGAGAAAACTCCAAGTTCAGTGTGGTAGACACTGCAACTGTAGACCAGCTTCATATGCCTGTCTGGAGTTCTGGACCCACATCACAGTTTGTTTTTTGTTTGTTTGTTTGTTTGTTTGTATAACTTAACAAGTCTCAGACCAGCAAGGTCAAAGTCTTTTTTTTTTTAGATTTATTTTATTAATTTTTATGTGTATGAGTACACTGTAGCTGTACAGATGTCCATGAGCCATCATGTGTGTGGCTGCTGGGAATTGAACTCAGGAGGCCTGCTCGCTCACTCCGGCCCTGCTCGCTCTGGCATAATTTACTGCAGCTGTCTTCAGACAGTCCAGAAGAGGGCGTCCGATCTCATTACGGGTGGTTGTGAGCCACCATGTGGTTGCTGGGATCTGAACTCAGGACCTTCGGAAGAGCAGTCAGTGCCCTTGCCCGCTGAGCCATCTCTCCAGCCCACACATCATAGTTTTAAGGACAATAAGCATCCCTAGCATGGAGACATTTGGATCTTGTGGCTGTAGTGAATGGGATGTAGACAGAAACCCCAGGACAGGATCCTGGCTATGCTTGGGGACTGAGCAAAAAGGAAGAAAGAATAGAGCTGTGGGGTCATCTTGGCCAAATAAAAAAATATGTTGCATTTGGAACCATAGATATATATGTGACTTCTGCTCTTTTATTATTATTGTTATTATTATTATTATTATTATTATCATTATCATCATCATCATCATCATCATCATCATCATCATCATCATCATCATCATTGTGTGTGACATCAGGGGGCACACATGGACCATGGTATCTGTGTGGAGGCCATAGGACAATGTTGAAGGTTTGGTTTTTTTCTTGCCACTTTTTTGTGGGTTCCAGGGTGTTGTGTATGTTATGGGTGCTTCGCCTGCTTGTTTGTCTGTGCACCTCTTGCATGCCTGGTGCCCACAGAGGCCAGAAGAGGGCATCAGACCTCCTGAGACTGGAGTTATAGATGACTGTGAGCCATCATGTAGGTACTGGGACTCAAACCCATGTCCTCTGAAAGAGCAGCCAGTGCTCTTTCCCTGTGGGTTGCTCTCCAGCCCCTGCTTTTCTGGTTTGGTTTGAGGTGAGATCTTACTATATAGCTCAGGCTTCTGTTCATGTGCCTCCAGCCTCCAACACCTAAGTCCCAGGACTATAGCTGTGCACCACCATAGCCCACTGCCTTATGTTTTTTGAACCACATGAAAGAAGTCCTTCATGTTGCCCCTCCAGGAAGAAGGGGCATGCTCATCTTCCACCACTGTTTCTTGGTGACCTTCTCTAGGGCAGGAAGGGTGAGTCTGGGGAGTGATTCTAGAATGCAACCCTTCTGAGAGATCGTGAGGCAGGGCTAATGGGGTCATTAGCCTCCCTCTTCCAGGATGAGCAAAATCCCCCAAGGTCTGTTGTGACGACGCTCAGAAGGTCCTTTCCTTTCAGCCTGCACAGTCCTTGTGGGTTCTGGACTAGTTGTGATCTTTAGGTCTGTGTCCATATTTTCCTAGAAACAGATCTGCAGGTATTTACCTGGAATGTTCTCTGTTTTGTAGCTCTGGGGATCAAACACAGGTCGTTGGGTACCCAGGGTAACGGTTCTAACTCTGAACTGCACAGCCCAAACCCAGGAACACGTTCCCTACTAAGCTAGGACTTGGTATAGAGCATGAGGTTTCTATAGAACACAGAGCAATGGCTGTAGCTCAGTGGTGGAGTACTTACCAACCATGCACCAAGCCTTGGGCTTGTCTCCCAGTCTTTGGGGAAAACCACATTTGGAAACGCTAGAGTAATATAACATTTGTTGGAAGCTCAATAGTTTGAAGTCTCTTGTATCGTTTCACCATCAGCCTTGGCATCCTCTTGCTGAGTGAAAGGAAGAGAGAGAGAGAAAGAGAGAGAGAGAGAGAGAGAGAGAGAGAGAGAGAGAGAGAGAGAGAAAGGCAGGCAGGCAGGCATGACTAGTCCTAGGTATGGTAGAGGAAAGGTTTATTGTAGATAAAAGGGAGAACATAGCCAGAGGCAGGGACATCTGGTAGACTCCAGAGTGAACATGACCCTGAACCATTCGAGGGGGTAATGGAGAGAAGAGTGAAGAGCCAGACCAAGAGGCCAGGAGAGTAAGGATAGACCAAAAAGAGACCAAGTAACTAAAATGTATGGCTTATATAGGGAGAGCAGCTGGGGGGGGGAAGGGCACCTCACCCCCCTGAGCTGGAGAAGTTTAGAGTAGAGAGTAGAGTATGCCAGCCATACTCTCCGACAGGCAGGGGCTGAGGGATGCTGGGAGAATTTGGTAGTCAGGTCCGATGTGATATGTTAAATAAGCATTTCAGCGATTTGTTCCTGGTTTGAGACCTCACAGTAATTACCAGTGTAAAGGTAAGAATGTGGGGTTCGTGGAGACAGCTACTTCAAGGCTCCACAGCTGGGAGGCATGCAGCTAGGACCTGCAACAGGGGCTGCAGGCTCCAAGCCTTGTGCAGCTCTGGTTTCTTCCCAGCTGTGGTTTGTGTAGAAATCATTCAACGCTTACATAAAAAAACATTTTTTAAAAAAGAGCTTAGAAACTGGGGTTGTTTTAGCAAAACCTTCTGCCTGTGAGGTAGGGACTTTGCTGAGCCACAGAGAGCTGAGCAGGCAATCTGAGACGGCGCTCTGAGCTATCCATTTGTTAGCTCCAGCGCATGGGCCACACCGTTCCCTTGAGGTTTTTCCAGTGGGGTTTAAGCCAAATCGAAGGGGCACCGAGCTGGTTGCCATAGCCATGGATCCTCCTGGGTGCTTGTGTTGCATTCCCAGGGAATAGGGAATCCAAGGTCTATCACCCATCCTGCTGGCTCCTGGCTTTCTCACTCTGCACACTAGAACAGAGAAAGAGGATGGAAGAGTGGGGTGTTCGACCGCCCCCCTCCACCACAAGGAGAGGGAATGTTGATGACCTGGATTCAGAGAAGACATTGGGGACCTTCAGTGCTCATTCCCCGGTGTTTACTGGGTGTTGAAGAGGGAGGGTGCAGGTAGGCTCACCTCCCTAGACTTCCTAGATCCTAAACTTAGGAACGTTGCAGGGATCAGTGGGACCACAAGGTGGCGCACGGACCACACTGTTCTCCTGGGGCCATCGGGGAGGATGCCCCTGCCCGAGCCCTTCCCTTTCTCCAAGATGCCCCAAGCCTTGCGCCCTCTCTAATTGCCTCTGCCTCTGCGGTGACAGGTGGGAGTGGTGGTGACATTCCTGATGCTGCTAATCTTCTCCTACAATGTCATCTTCCTGTTTGTGGGGACCGCGAGCCTGGGGCTGTTTCTGAGCAGCACCTTCCCCAGTATGCTGGCCTACACTGAGGACATCCTCCAGTATAAAGGTAAGCCGGCAGAGGAAACACAGGAGCTCGCTCGCCTCCTGCCGCTGGTGGACACCTCGTCTCCCGGCCCCAGCTTGCTCTAGTATTCCGGGCCTGGGTTTTCTCTTTACCAAGAAAATCAAAACCCCTCCTGGTATGGGTGGGAACAGCCATGTTTGGTCATGGCTGTCCTGTCCATGGCCTGAGTGTCCTGCATGTGTCCTCAAAGGCCTCAGGGAAGCCTTGTGGCTTCCTCACGCATTTCCTTCTTTCTTCTTCATGATGGCACAGTACTGTTTACGGAGTGGCAACCGACATGTTGGCTGTCATGGTGTCTGGTCTGTAAACTTAGAAGAAAAACCATTTGTGTGGTACATGAGTCAAAGTATCAAGCGGTTTTCAAGTTGCTGGCTTCTGGATCCCCTAAATGGGTTCAACACATGCCTGAGACGTATCTCAAATCAGGGAGAATTTTTTTGGCCTGGGATTCAGGAGCAGCCCTGGCCGTGGTGGAAGTAAGGGCAGAAACAGCCAGTGTCAGCGCCCATCCTGAGAACACATCTGTGTGATACCGAGAACATGATGAAAAATAGGGGACATGGCCAGGAGACACAATCCCTTCCCAAGAACAGGGGACATGGCCAGGAGACATGGTCCCTTCCCCCAGCTCATCCCAGCAGCACTCAGACTTTCAGAAGAGTCAGTTAAGTGAGAAAACAGAGTCCTCATGTCAGGTTTTTTTGTTTGTTTGCTTTTGTTTTTTAAGATATATATATGAGTGTACTATAGCTGTTATCAGACACACCAGAAGAGGGCACTGGATCCCATTGCAGATGGTTGTGAGCCACCATGTGGTTGCTGGGAGTTGAACCCAGGACCTCTGGAAGAGCAGTCAGTGCTCTTAGCTGCTGAGCCATCTCTCCAGCCCCCTCGTGTCAGTTTTGAGAGACGAGCCGATGCTCCAGTATGGCAAGGAGTTCTGCTGGAAGGTCATTCAGCTCCATCTTCCTGTGACTCCCCATTGGTCTGGGTTTAGAGTCAGCCTTCCTTCCTCATCATCTACTTGCTTGGTGTACTGAACAGTGCTGGACTGTCCACTATCCAGTCCCCTCCTCTAGGACTTGTCCCGTTTCCCTCCAGTCTTGTCTGACCCACTGCGGCTCAGCACTATGACCCCCTGTGGTTCCATATCACACCCCGGGCCCAGGCTCCTCTGAGTGGAGAGGTGGCCTGTTCTGATGGCATCTAGGTGTGGGGACCTCACAAGGTCACTGTCCATGCTGCTGCAGAGGGTCCTCTGAAGCGCAGCTGGCTCCCATACCCGCTAGGGAGCTTCTTTTTCTCTAGGTCCTTTCAGAGCTGCAGTCTAGCCACACTAACTACTCGGCGTTCCTTGATGACACAGAAAAATTACTCTGAGCCCCCATGCTTTGGGCACAGCCGGCCATACTTGGTGTGGACTGCCTCCAACCGTTCCGCCATCCCCACCCCGTGCCCTTCCAGGGAGTATCTCTGATCCTCATGGAAAAGGGTGCCCTCGTCTTTGTGCTCCACTGACTCAGGCCTGTCCCTGCTCTAGGACCCATCTCACAGCTTCTGTACTTAGGGTATGGCCTCTCCTACCCAGTTCCAGAAAGGGACAAAAAGAGTGTAGGCTTTGAAGTCATCATAAACACAAGCATACCTCCACATTTGCAGGTCTTTGACCTCAAGTGACACCATTTCTTCTCACTGAGCCTCGGTTTTCTTTTTTTCCTTTTTTTTTTTTTTAAAAAAAGAAGATTTATTTATTTTATGTAATATGAGTACACCGAAGCTGTCTTCAGACACACCAGAAGAGGGCGTTGGATCCCATTACAGATGGTTGTGAGCCACCCTGTGGTTGCTGGGAATTGAACTCCGGACCTCTGAAAGAGCTGAGCCATCATCTCTCCAGCCCCAGAGCTTCAGTTTTCTTGTCTGTCACATGGTGGCGCGCACCTGTGATACTAATAACATTTGGAAGGCAGAAGCGGCCACATCTCCACGAATTCTAGGCCAGCCAGGGCTACATAGTAAGACCTGATCTCAAAAAAAAAAAAAAAAAAAAAAGAAGGAAAAGGTGTTCACTTCGGCAGCACATATACTAAAATTGGAACGATACAGAGAAGATTAGCATGGCCCCTGCGCAAGGATGACACGCAAATTCGTGAAGCGTTCCATATTTTTAAACTGGGAAAGGAGATATCATATGACATGTAAATAAAGAAAATATCTAATAAAAAAAAGTTTATTTTAAAAAAAAAAAAAAAAAGGAAGAGGAGGGAGAAGAAGGAAGGAGAATGGTGAAGAAGGACGAAGAGGAGAAGGTGGGGGTGGGGGAGGAGAAAGAGGAGGTGGCTGCTGCCTATGTCGGTGGAGCTGGCTCTGTTAATGGCAGAGTGCTTGCCTTCATGTGGAAGGCTCTGGTTTTGCCCTCCAGCACCACAGAAACAAGCCCAAAGCAAATGCTGACCCCGTAGGAATGCTCTGCGTGGGAGAAAATGTAAAGCTCTCGGCTGATCGGCTGGCATCCCTGGCAGCTCGCAGGCCTCCCTACCTCTAAGTTTATGGTACTGTAGAAGGATCTCGGGGCGTTTCAAAACCATGCACAGAACAGATGGGAGCCCTTGGAGCTCGGAGATGGGAGTGGGCAGTGTTCAATCTAGAGATCTGATCAGATGGGGAGCTGAGAAAAAGGTGGGGAAAAGGAAAGCCGCTGAGGGAGGATTGGGGAGAGCCGCTGAGGATGTGGCAGAGCAAGGGACACGGTGCGAGCACCGGCAGGACAGGGACTGGCTTGAGGGAGACAGAAAGATCTAGAAGGAAGTATAGCCCTCAGTAGATGTGCAAATCTTGGCCACAGTACTACTGGTAAGCTCTGGCGTGTGCCAGGGAACCCAGGAGGACAGTACCCGTCCTGGAATATTACCTGGTGGAGAAGGGAGACCATCAGCGAACGGGGTCAGATTATGTAGGGAACAGGGACAGTGAGGGCTGGAGGAGAAGCTGCCATTCCAGGTGTAGGGACTGTGGAAGATGTTCCCAAAGGAAATCTAAACTCAGACACAGCACATCAACTGTGGGAAGGAGAATCTTCAGCAGGCAGGTTTATGGACCAATCAGAGACAGGCTGTGATCACAGCTTATCCTGGCAGCAAGTAGCTGGGGAGCCAGGAGTGTGAAAGATGGCCTGGCAAAGCACATAAAGCATTTAGACTTGCCCTGAAGCATCTTCCCTCCTGGGTCAGCACTCTAGAGAAGCCACAAGGCATGCCGAAGGGGAAATGGCAAGGGGTGCTATAACTGGCCTTAGATTCCATATCTGACGATATGCTTAGGCTCTAAGGGTCTCAGGCGATCTTTCTGGAAAGGCAGACTGTGGTCAGACTAAGAAGAGCCCTGAGTGCCAGGCTCTATAACTATGAATGACTGAAGGCTTGAGAACAAGAGACGTACCCAGTAGAATAGAAACGGTCCCAAAGTAGTCACAGGTCAAAGTCCAAGGTGTCTTAGGAACCCACAGTGTCAGAGTACACCCTGCTTCTCCACTGAGGCGCTCGGGACACCACTGGCTGGCACCCTGCTGGAAGAAGGAAGAACGAAGTCCAAAACCGGCGGTCCACAGTCTGTGCTTTCCTTCGACAGACCAGAAGGGGAAATGACAGATACTGGGATGAATGCTGTGGTTCCTAGTCTCCCGTGTACCTGGCTGCTGCTGGCATACCACTGGGAGTCAGGAACAGGGGTCCCTGCTCCATGCTTCTCCTCACAGCAACCACGTATGGAGCAGAAAGGGAAAGGCAGAGCCCGGGACTAGGGGACCAGAGTGAGAGTAAGAAGGGGCTGGAAAAGAGAAGGTCTCCCTTTGGAGTTTAGGCGATGCTTTTTTAAGACAAAGGCCTTCCCCATGGAGATCTTAAATGAAGGATCCTTGCTCGTTCATACTGCTTTCTTTATGGTGGATGTGAACGCATACACTTTATTCAGAATGAACCAGTAATAACTACCTTTTTCGGGAAGGAATGCCCAGAAAGGAAGCTCATTGGCTGAACGCTCTGGACTTATCTAGATACTTCATTAGCATGGAGAACTCCAGGTGTTTATGCTACGTGACCCAGTGCCCACGATCCCCAGTAGAGTGTTGTGGTTCCAGAGCAGGTTGAGGCAGGTAGGGAACGGCTCCACTCCTGCTGTCCTCAACTCTGAGATTCCCGGGGTTGGAGCTCATTCGACCTGACCAATCTTACGCCTATCTGGTAACTCGGTCCCACACACCTTCCAGAAGCATCCCAGAACGCTCTGGATTCTGACAGCTCACTCCTGCTGCCTCAGCTTGCTCTCTCACTCCGCCTTCTCTCCTCATTTGGCTAGGTTGTGCGACCACAGTACTGGTGACTGGGGCAGGAATTGGTGAGATGGTCCTGCAGATGCTGGTTGGCTCGGTAGGTGGGGGTCCTCTGGGGGTGGGAGGGGGATACTCCTCTAAGCAGGTGAGAAGACACAGCCAGCACCTTTAAGTCGAAGCTGTCACTTCCTGAGTTCGGCGCAGCCTGCAGGAACCCACCAGGCTAGGGCGAGCTGTTTCCCCTCCCAAGCCAGCCAGACTCAAAAGCCAGGTCTCTGAATGTGGGATGTGGAGCCCTTAATGACTGAATGCATGAATCCAAAGCAAACAGGGCCGTCTGGGCCTGGGGCCAGGGGGCCCCCATGGGAATGCTGTTGGCTCTCAAAACCTAGTTGGTGTGCCCTGATGCCGGCGGTGTTCCTAATGCATCCTGCCCAGATCCACGGCTCCCAGTCTGTACCCATGCTACCCAGGACGCCATTCATGTCCAGTGGCTGCCCTGACCGCTCCCTACCTTTCCTTCAATGTGACCCTGTTGCATTTGTTCCCCAGGAAGTCAAAAATTAAAAACAACGTTACTTTTCCTTGACTACTGTTACACAGATGCCAGTCTTTTCACGGCACAGGATCCTGAGACATAAATAAACCTAGCAGCTTGCCCTAGGTCAGTTGGCTTTAGTAACAGCCAGCAATGAAGCAGAGCCTGCGTTGTATAGTCCCCCCCCAACCCCCACCCCATGCCCTCATAACCACCAGAGCCTCCTTTCTCTCCCTTCCAGCCTGGTGGAGTGAGAGGGTTACATTCTGGGTGTCCTCTGCATTGAAATGCTATGTGAGGGCTGATGTGGTATGCCTACTGGCTTGCCTCCCTCCCTCCCTCCCTCCCTCCCTCC
>JADRCD010235496.1:0-12949 GCA_019843815.1 Montemys delectorum
GAGAGAGAGAGAGAGAGAGAGAGAGAGAGAGAGAGAGAGACAGAGAGACAGAGAGAGACAGAGACACAGACAGAGAGAGAGACAGAGAGACAGAGACACAGAAAGAAAGAAACAGTCAAAAGAGAGACAGGGAGAGAGAAGACAGAGACAGAGAGAAACAGTCAAAAGAGAGACAGGGAGAGAGAAGACACAGAGAGACAACAAGAGAGACAGAGAGAAACAGACAGAAATAGAGGGGGAGAGAAAGAGACAGAAGGGGGGAGAGAGACAGAGACAGAGAGATTATTTTTAGAAATGGAAATTTAAGAAAATAAGGAAAACATAGAGAAAATAATTAGAAAATGGTTGGCATCTCAACAGAAACAGAAATCATGAAAGATCGTTTTCACAAATTGAAGGATGTGGTGCATTTCTAAGTTGTTGGAAAATAAAAATATCAAGTAGCCAGAATAGATTAAAAAACAGATGTACATCAAGGCATACCATCACAAAATTTGAAGTAATGAGGTCAGGGGAAAACATTAAAAAGCTGCGATGAGAAGAAAATTAGTTCTTTTCAAAATTTTCAGAGTCAGAATTTCTTCAGAGTTTTCGAGGACAGGAGACGATGGTGCACACCTCACACCCCTGAAGAAAAGGAAAGGACTATCAATGGAGGTGAATTAGACATTTGCCTAAACCCTGACCAGTCATTAGGGAAGAAATGAATACATGAGGACAAATGTAAAGGAAAGTAGTGCTTTGAATAGCTTTGGCCCCCATAGACTCATGTGTTTCAATAAGCTTGGCCCAGGGAGTGGCACTATTAGGAGGTGTGGCCTTGTTGAAAGGAGTGTGTCACTGGGTGGGCTTTGAGACCCTCCTCCTAGCTGCCTGGAATACAGTCTTCTGGATCAGTGGGATCAAAATGTAGAGCACTCAGTTCCTTCTCCAGCTCCATGCCTGCCTGCACTCTGCCAAGCGTCCAGCCATGATGATAATGGACTAAACCTCTGAAGCTGGAAGCCAGCCCCAGTTAAATGTCCTTATAAGAGTTGTTGGCTGTGGTGACGCGCGCCTTTAATCCCAGCACTTGGGAGGCAGAGGCAGGCGGATTTCTGAGTTCGAGGCCAGCCTGGTGTACAGAGTGAGTTCCAGGACAGCCAGGACTACACAGAGAAACCCTGTCTCGAAAAGCCAAAAAAAAAAAAAAAAAAAAAAAAAAAAAAAAAAAAAAAAAAAAAAAAGAGTTGCCTTGGTCACGGTGCCTCTTCAGAGCAATGGAAACCCTAACTAAGGAATTCGGGTAGATTGAAGTACTTTTTTGGATACACAAACTTCCCACGCCTTCCTATTAAGGAATTGTGTGTCTAGGGAATCTGCTGGAGAAAATTTTTTTCAGAGAGATGAAGGATATGCCATGAAATAGAAGGTAAGTGATACAGGAATCAGATCCAAGCTCAATAATGAGCAAGCGAGTCCCCAAGTCAACAGCGAAGAGAGATCCTCAAGTGGAAGGAGGACGGAGAGACTCCGCAGACCTCTGGTGAGGTCTCCAGAGACACACGGGGCAAACTCCTGGGATCCGTGTATTCTGAACACACTGCTGCCCCTGCGGAGGGCTTGCGGCTTCTTCCGCAGTATGCAAAATAGACCACCAAATGAAAACACAAAACGCCTATGAACTGCAGGGAGAACAAAAACAAAAGTTCTGCAAGAAGAAAAATTAGTCATAAAAATATTACATGATCCAGTGGTGTACTGACTGAAAATTGATGTAACCAAATTTTTTATCACTAAATTCAGAAAAATCTGTGATCACAGAGCACCTAAGGGCCTGGGTGGGAGACTGAGAGCGCCTACACGGCAAACACGGCATTGAGAAACCACCAAAGAGAGGCTTGGAAACACACTTTTTACAAGTGTCGTCTGGAGTGTCCGCAGAGACACTCACTCCATTAAAAGAGCAGTCAAGAAACCCCAGGCTAATAGACAGTTCAGTGATTGGACTGAGACTGCAATCAAGGTAAAACGGTGGGAGGAGTCGGCAAAGAGACCCAGGTCATTACAATACTCATTACAGACATTTCTAAGCAGGGTGTTAGAATGTAAGAATTAAGTTCACATCCTTTAATGAGCCTTAGATTAAAAAAAAAAATATTTGGAGTGTAAGAATGATTGTGTATTTTTCCAGGACACCACATGAAGAATATGATTCTGTTTTCGGTGGACACACAGTTGTCTTTCATGGGACAGAAGCACAAGCCCTGCATTAAGAAAGTGAATCTTAGGGCTTATTGTCATTCCAATCCTGGTACAAAGCCCTGGCCCTGTTCTTTAGCCGCACAAGGGGCGGCATTGTCTGCCTGAAATGAGTGTTTGAACTGAAGTTCCTGGCTTGGCTGCACTTCCCCAGAGATCAGCTGCCTGTCACAGGCTCTGTACTATTGACACCCCAAACAAGGCGCAAGTAGGGAAAACAAACAAGGCCAAGCTGCTTTTTCTTGCTGATGAGTCAAAGGCTACATTCAAGCTACCAAATGTTGTATTAAATTTCATCGTGAGATGAAAGTGAGCTTCCTGGAGGACTCCTTATCTGTTTTCGCTGATTCGAATTCAGGACTTGACCTTGAGACCAACAGCATAATTGATAGCAAATGGCGCCTTCTCCCGCACTCCTTTCTGCTGTGCTTCCTAGCATGGCTTGTGCCACACTCACCCTCCAAACAGATGTAACATGAACAGAACAGTCTAGTTCTTACTTTTTTAAAGAAGCTTGCCATCGCATTTTAGTGCTGATTTTCCCATCCACCCTTGTAACATACTACCGGCTTCCAGACAGTTCTATCTCAAGCATACCGTAGATAAATGTACTTAGAAGAAAGGCATCAATTTGAAATTCAGAGAGTTCACACAGTCTGCCAACACCGCAAGGTATTTAATTGACAAATATATTTGTGCCAGTGTGTTTAGCAGCTTCTCTTTGCAAAGGTAAACAAAGTAAATAGTTGTCTAGGGGCAAAGAGGCAGTTTCCACGTCAGAGGGGCTGAGCATAGCAGAGGCAGCTCACTACCATACCATGGCCCTATGCCTGGGTATGGCCATCACAACTGTCAGCAAAGCAAGTAGATATCCGAAATGCCATTGAAGATGGATGAGGGAGCAACTGAAATAGACTAATTAATTAGAAATGTGCAACTATTTATTTATGCTTGATGACATCCATAAATTTCAAAGAATACAATGCCAAGAGATCAGTTTTAAGTGATTTTAAACATTAAACAAACATCTAAAGTGGCCTGATAGATCAATAACAGATTTGCTTTGGAGCTAGTAGACAGGACAGACACTTCTCCAAGGTCAACTGAACACATTTAGAGATGTTCTGGGGTAAAGACAGAGCGTGGAAGTGGTTTGTGTCCAGCCTAGGCAGCCGCACCTGTACTGGTGGTCCTCTGGCACGAGTCCTTGTGGAGGTCCCTGGCTGGAGTACACAGGATACAGCAGTATTTTGGAAATGGGAGAAAGCTGGGCCAAGGCATCTGGGAAGTTCTCTAGAGCTGGAAAGGGAAGGAAAGGGGCTTCCCCCAGGAGTCCAGAAAAGCAGGCAGTCTTGCCAACCTGACTGTTAGAACTTGGACCTCCCAAACTCGAGGGTTATCCATTTGCATCTCAAGCTGCTAAACTTGTACTCCTTTGTCATAGTAGCCAGAGGAACCCAGTAGGTGGTGTTTTCTGGATCCCTTTTCCGCCCTGACTGGCCTGTCCTACAACTGTGGTCAGGTGAAAGGTCATTTACATGCCAACACATACCTTCCACCAGGCCTACGGCTGCACATATATATTTGTAATTAGGGTAAAAACCTATTCTAAAGATTGGCATCTCTGCCTCGGTTTAGGAGCAAAGTGCCAATACACTTGTTTTGTAAAAATAATTCTTATTATACATTTATTTGTTTTGAATGTGGGTTGTGTGTATGAGTGTGCATGTGTGTGTGTGTGTGTGTGTGTGTGTATGCATGTATGTGTGTATGTGTGTATATGTGTGGGCATGGATGCACATGCCATAGTGTGACAGTGGAGGTTAGAGGACAGATTTTGGGAATCAGTTCACCCGTGCCCCATGTGGGTCCCAGGGATCCAACTCAAGCTGTCAGATTAGGTAGTGGGTACTTTCCCTGCTGAGCCATCTTGTCAGTCCCCATTTTTTTTTTTTTTAGCCACTTACATATTTATTTATTTTTTATTAGATTTTTTCTTTATTTACATGTAAATTTCTCCTTTCCCAGTTTCCCCAACAAACAAACAAACAAACAAAAACAACAAGAACAAACCCCTGTTGCCTCCACTCTCCCCATGCCTGCCACCCCACCCTCTCCCACTTATTGGCCCTGGCATTCCCCTACACTGGGGCACAAAACCTTCACAAGGCTGAGGTCCTCTCCTCCTATTGATGATCGAATTTGCAATCCTCTACTATACACATGCTCCCAGAACATTCAGTCCCATCATGTATAGTCCTTGATTGGTGGTTGGGTCCCTGGAAGCTCTGAGGGTACTAGTTAGTAATTGTTGTTTGTCCTAAGGGGCTGAAAACCCTCCAGCTCCATAGAACCTTTCTCTAACTCCTTCATTGGGGACCGTGTACTCAGTTCAATGGATGGCTGTGAGCCTCTACATCTGTATTAGTCAGGTATTGTCAGAGCCTCTCAGGAGATAGCTATACTCAGGCTGGCTTGTCTTCCTTCAGTCTCTGTTCCATAATTAATCTCTGCAACTCCTTCCATGGGTATTTGGTTCCCCCTTTTAAGAAGGAATGAAATGTCCACCTTTTGGTCTTCCTTCTTCTTAAGCTTCTTGTGGTTTGTGGGTTGTTCTTACTGTATTCCAAACTTCTGGGCTAATAACCACTTATCAGAGAATGTCAGCCCCCATTTTTCTCCTTTTCTCGTTTTGTCTTGTTCTGTTTTGTCTGGAGACAGGGTGTCATGTAGCTAAGCCAGCCACACATTTACTGTGTAGCCTGAGCTGGTCTTGAATCTGAGTCTCCTGCTCCTGTGCTGAGATCACAGGTGTGTGTCACCACGCTCAGATTAGTGGCAACAAATTTGCAAGAACAGAATTCAGTGTTCTCTGAAGTGCTTGAAAAGTAACATTTAAAGATGAAACCTAAAGCCAGGGATGAATATCACAGGATGAGATACATTTTCTCTGACATAGAAAGAGTTAACAGCATCCTTGCATAGGTCTCCAGAAGGAAGGAAGTGGCAGGGTACAAAAGAAAAAAAAAAAAAAAAAACAAACCTACAATATGCTTGCTGTCTTAGAGTTCTGCTGTGAAGAGACACCATGACCTTGGCAGCCCTTATAAAGGAAAACATTTAACTGGGGCTGGCTTCCAGTTTCAGAGGTTTAGTCTACTATCATCATGGCAGGAAGCACGGCAATATGCAGGCAGGCATGCTGGAGAAGGAGCTGAGAGTCTATATCTTGATCTGACTGCAGCCAGGAAAGCCTGACTACTAGACAGCTAGGAGGAGGGGCTCTTCCACCCTGGGCAGAGTCTGAGCATAGGAGGAGAACTCAAAGTCTAGCTCCACAGCGAAGCACTTCCTTCAACAAGGGCATGCCTACTCCAACAAGGCCACACCCCCTAATAGTGTCATTCCCCGTGGGTCAAGAACTCAAACACCCGAGTCTCTGGGGACCAAGCCTATTCAGATCACCACATTAACCAAAGAAATCATTAAAAATGAATGAGAAGTTAGTTTTCTATGGTATTTTTGATTTTTAAAATCTATCCCCTGTGGTCCTATCAGTTGTTGAAGAGAGAGAGACGTTCTGTAGGGAGACATTAAATGAACAGGCACTGGAGTTCTTACCTGAGTCTCCTGCTATCAAGTCTATGTTCTTTATGTTCTCTCGGCTAACTTCAAAAAAAAAAAAAAACTCTCGTGTAAACACACACAGACACACACACACACACAGACAGACACACACAGAGGCAGGCAGACAGGCAGGCAGGCAGTCAGGCACACACACACACAAACACACACACACACACACACACACACACACACACACACACACACCCCAAGCAGAAAGGTAGTGTTAGAGCTGGTTCATTCAGCTCAAAGAGCCTAGATCTGGAAAGACACACTGTGGGAACTCTAGCTACATCCTCACACATACCTGGAGATGACCTTGAAGAAAGTTCTGACCTCGTGCCACATTTGAAAAAATGGTAACCCTCCTTAGAGAGACTGTCAATGAAACACACACATACACACACACACACACACACACACACACACACACACACACACCACAGCCAGCAGGTGCATGTGTTCCAAAAATAGCAGCTAACAGCTCCTGAGATGTTTTAGTCAGTACTTGGTCTAGTTCCTGAAAATATTCTCTTACTCTCTGAGTCTCCTTTAACCCACAGCATCCTAGTAAGGGATACACATTCAGAAGGGTTTCCACTGTGAGACGACAGGCAGTGAGGTCTTGAGCGCCCTCAAGAGGAGGAATCAAGAAATGTTTGGCCATGCCTTAATCCTGGACAGTTTGCGGGATGTTTCCCTCAGCGAGCCTGTGAAAAGAGAGGGTTTTTAAGCCGTCAGTAGGTAAGTCAAAGCAGAGAACACATTCGCATGCTTTGTAAGCCACACACAGAGCTGTAGAGGTTTCAAATAATATTATTTTAGGCCTTGGAGGAATTTTCTCAATTTCCATACCTGTAATTCTAAGCCCTCAATTATTTGCTACTATGTACAAGCATTTATAATTTTATTATTACAGCAACATAATTTTCTGTTATAAGTACCAACCAGATATGTTTTTTTCCCATTTTGGTGTAGATCTGAGCTCTACTAAAGAAAGAGTTACATTAGAGTGAAAAACGAGAGGCTGTGATTTGGAGAACAAGAAGAGCATAATTGTTGACTGGGAGTGGAGCTCTGTGGTCGCAGTCTTACCTAGTGTTCACAAGGAAAGCCCTGGTTCTGTGGTTGCAGTCTTACCTAGTGTTCACAAGGAAAGCCCTGGTTCAATCCCCACTATTACCAGAAAAAAAAAAAAAGAAGCAGAAAAAGAAAATCACAATTACAGGCTGTGGAGATGGTTCAGTCAGTGAAGCACTTCCTCACAAGTAAGGATTTGAGTTTGAGGCTCAGAACTTACAGGGGGAAAAGCCAGTCGTAGTGACACAGGCTTACAATTGCATGATGGGTAGGGCGGACCCTCATGGGACCTGTCTTCTGTCTTGTCTGCCTACCATACCCAGCAAACATGAGGCCACTGAGACACCCTGTCTCAACCAAAGGGTAGATAGCTCCTGAGGAGTCATACTGGGGGTTGTCTTCTGACCTCCACATCCACATATGTGCACACTCACCCACTCATAATGTACACACACACACACACACACACACACACACACCACAGCTGTGCCTCCAATAACTCTTTGGCTGACCCAAGCCCCCATTCCTCTGTTTTATAATTCATTGCTGAGGTGAGGACAAAACACAACAAAATATATCTCTGTACAAATGCACACACCTACACGTGCAGACACGAGTACTTTACCCTAACACCACCTGCTAGGCTACTTCAGCCCAGCAGGGTTAATGTGCTTCGTTTTATGGAAAAGCAGGTGACCAACTCCACACAAATGCGTACTTACCTATGTAGATGCCTCAAGATATCCAGCAGCATTTCATTTCAGCAGGAATCCCAGGAGGTTGGAAGCTGCTTTCAAAGGAATTAAGAGATGCCTGGGTCAGGTGTCTTACCTAATATTGTCCATTCTTCCCACATTCCCTGAAATGACGCTGAGGACACACAGTTATGAAGGGGAGGCTCAGGCAGGGGAGGGCTGTGTGTTTAACCATGCCCTATCCATGTCACAAGGACACATACCATAAGAAGAGATGTACTTCTACGCAAGCAGATGTGCTCAGGAGCCCAAGAAACCTCGGCACGAATGCTTTTCTGTCACCTTATCTTGGCTACTACAATCAACTCGAATAACAACCTCATTCTGAAGTTATTGATTAAGGAAATATACTTTCTCTTTTTCTACCTCTTTTTCTATGTGTGCATATGAGTGGGCATGTGGCATGTATGTGTGTGAATACACACGTGTCTGTGTGCGTGAGCACACACGTGTGAGTGGTACGTTACACGTCTGCATGTGGGGCTCTCAGACTGGTGTTGGGCATAATCTCAATTCTTCTCCCTTAGCCATTAGGCATTAGCCTCTCAGTCTAACCCAGAGCTTCCCAATAACACTAGTTGGGCTAGCCAGTTTGTTCTGGGGTTCCCCTGTCACCTTCTTCTGGATCTGCGATTACTAGTTGACACACACTTGGCCTTTATGTCCTCAGACTTGTAAGCCAAGTACCTACCACTGAACCATCTCCCAAACTCCAAGAAATATGCATCGGAGGAAATCTCAGTCTGTTTTCCAACCACATTCCCAAGCCAACCAGAGAGGTGGCTGGGGGTGGGGGGGGAGGGGCAGAGGAAGAGAGCTATTGATCTCTGTTGATAAGACAGTGGTTGCACGCAAATACCCGGATGCTTTCTGCTACCTGCCTCATAGACCCACCAGAAATGATGAGGGTCTGGGCGTGATATCCATCATATCTCAAGGGCCTTATGCTTGAGAGGACTACCTCGTGATGGGATAGAGGTTCTATGACACAGCAAGATGATTTAGCTAGGAGAGGTGCTTGCTGTCAAGTCTGGCAACTTCAGTTCAATTCCTAGGGGGACCACAGGGTAGAAGAAGATAGTAGAATTCTGTCCTCCCTACACTCACATGCACGAACTCACACAACCATCTATGTAAATGCAGTGGAATGGCTGAGGAGACGCTCACTCACAAAAACTATAAAGGTCTCAAAAACCAGGATACA
Source organism: Montemys delectorum (assembly GCA_019843815.1). NCBI lineage: Eukaryota > Metazoa > Chordata > Mammalia > Rodentia > Muridae > Montemys > Montemys delectorum. Next base: position 8,905 of record JADRCD010235496.1, read on the forward strand.
CATGGCCCAATAGAAGCATCAGGAAGAATTGATGACTGATATATTTTAAGTCTCTGAAGTAATTTAAGAAAGGAAGTATTAGTTGTGTTAGCCCCCCCTTCTCTCTCTTTTTGTATATGTGTGTGTGTGTGTGTGTGTGTGTGTGTGGTCATGTAGCTGAGGCTTGCTTGGAATTATCTTATGTAGCTCGGGCTGGCCTATAACTCCTGAGTGCCTGGCTCCCCTGTTTTCTTCAGTTCAACTCCTCTGTCGTAGGACTCACTTCCATGATACTATTTTACTGGAGTTAAAAAGTAAGTCCCTCAGCCTCAGACTGCATGAAATTAGAGCAAGTGAAAGGGCAGAAGGATCAAGAAACAGGAATATGCTCCTCTGCATGACAGCCAGGGTTGTTAAAAGGAAAATGAATAGCGTCATACATTTCCCTTTTTAACCACAGCCCAGCAAGTACTCAAAATCAGCACAGATATATAAATAGGGCCTCAGCAACCAGCTCTCAATACCATTTATTGCTTTAATGTTTACATAGTCCCTTTTCCCTGGAACAATTTACATCGAAGACTCTTCCCCCAGTCCCCATGTAAAGGGGTGAAACAGACCACAAAAGCACATAGCCATCGTATAAAACTGGACCCGTTGTGTGATCAGGCTCATTGCTGGAGGAGACTGGACTAATATTAGCATTCGAGGGCAAATATGAGACCTGGCAGCTCCTTCATTAGCCAGCCTAATGCATGGTGGGAAAATCACTCTTCAGTTTCTGAAAAATAATCTCAAGTACTGAATGTCTCTTTTGGCTTGCGGTATACTGATGACTTAAAAAATGTATAATTACCCATGTTTTGGAAGAGGTGATATACACATGGAACTTATAATAAAAAATGCTAAAGGATTTACAGGGAAAAGCCTGTCTTGTCCCAGTCCCCAGGGAAAGCCTGCTGTCGGTGTCTGTTGTTTTATTCACAGAGATTTCCACGCACAGCCGTCCAAGCTCTGCTTCGTTTCATTCCTTCCTGATGCTTGGCTATGCTCCCACACTTATACAGACAATGGGCTTTGGTCCATTTAACAGATCAATGTAGAACCTCCTCAACACACAAAATAGCTTGATTTTTACCTTAACAACGCTGTTTCTAAAACTATTGCCTTTATAACTTTATAAACCATAAAATGTACCCATTTAGGGACTAGAGAGATAGCTCATTGGTTAACCCAAATTCCAATCTCAGCACCCACATGGAGGCTCACAACTGTCTGTAACCCCAGTTCCAGAAGATCTGATACTCTCTGCTGGGCACCAGGCACATACACACACACACACACACACACACACACACACACACACTGCACTGACATAATGTAGGCAAAACACTGAGGTATGAAAAATGATTTTTTTAACTCAAATACACAATAAAATAACTTTGAAGAACAGAGTTTTGCACTGCGATCATATTCATTGTCTCTCTTCCACTAGACAGACAACATGTGTGACACCCGTTTAACAGAATATTATTCATCCCTAAACAAGAAAAAATAGCACACACATGCTATGACATGGACGAATCTCAACACGCACTAAGTGGAAGAAGTCAGTTATAAAATACCACACATTGTTTAGTTCCACTTCTATGACCTATTCAAGGAAAGCAAACCTAGGAAGATAGAAAGCAGATGTCTATAAGACCCCACCTACCTCCTTCCTCACTCAAGTTCTCTCTCCTTCTCTCTCTCTCTCTCTCTCTCTCTCTCTCTCCCCCTCAACCCCCTCTCTCTCTCCTCTCTCTCTCTTTTTCTCAAACAAAAACTGAAGCCAAAACCTAATAAGACAAAAAAAATAATAATAAAACAAGACAAAAAAAAACCATCAAAAAAGCCACAGAGTCTGTTTTGTATTGGCCAGCTCCCCGTGGGCATGGAGTGTGTCTGATACTCCCAGTGGCACTCAGGAGAAAGCGATTGTCCCTCTCCCAGCAGGCATCAATTGCCAATGGCTTCTCCATTAGGGGTGGGACTTTGTGTTTACTTGTCATTCACAGTGTGAGGACTTTGTGTGCTTTGAACTTGTGTGGGTCTTGGGTGTGCTTATATTTTGAATTAAGGTTTTACTCCATAGCCCAAGCTGGCCTCAAACTTGTAGAGATCCTCTTACCTCAGCCTCCCAAGAGCTTAGATTACAGACATGGCCACCACCTCCCATGGCTTGCACTATGTCATCCTACAGCCCAGCTTTTGAACTATTTCATCATTCCAGTAGACCCCTCCTGGTGCTTATAGTTAGTTTTCATTCCTTCTTGAACTCTTCGCAACTGCTTGTCTACTTTCTATCTTCCTAGGTTTGCTTTCCTTGGATAGTTCATAGAAATGGAACTAAACAATGTGTGGTATTTTATAACTGGCTTCTGCCACTTAGTGCGTGTTGAGATTCGTCCATGTCATAGCATGTGTCTGCAATTTTTTCTTGTTTAGGGATGAATAATATTCTGTCAAATGTATGTCACACATGTTTTCTGTCTAGTTGAAGTAAGAGTTATTTGGGCTGTCTCTAATCTGAGATCATCATGCTTCTACGAAATATTATAGGTGACCTGGACCATATACCAGATGTGTGTGTGTGTGTGTGTGTGTGTGTGTGTGTGTGTGTATGGCATACATATGTATGTGCACATGTATGTGCAGGTTCACTTGTCCGTGTGTGTTAAAGATTGGCTTCTGGTGTCTTTCTCCATCCCTCTCTATCCTATTATCTGAGATAGGTTTTTGCTGACCTGGGAGCTAAAACATCCACCTAGCCTGGTTAGCAAGTGAAGAGAGTGTGTGTGTCTCTGCTCTCCCAATGCCAGCACCACAGATGCACACCACTGACTCAACATTCTGTGTGTACTAGGGATCCAAACACAGGTCCTCAGGTTTAGACAGCGAGTGCTTACAGGCTGTGTTAATTAGAGTTTTACTGCTGTGAACAGACACCATGACCAAGGCAACTCTTTTAATTAAGGACAACATTTAATTGGGGCTGGCTTACAGATTCAGAGGTTCCATCTATTATTACCAAGGAGAGAGCATGGCAGCATCCAGGCAGGCATGGTACAGGAGGAGCTGAAAGTTCTACATCTTCATATGATGGCTGCTAGCTGAATAATGGCTTCCAGGCAGCTAGGGTGAGGATCTTAAAGCCCATACCCTATTCCAACAAGGCCACACTTCAAATAGTGCCACTCCCTGGGCCAAGCATATTCAAGCCATGACACCCACTGAGCAGTCTTCCCAGACCCCACATCTTTACCTTTTTTATGGAGCTGCCAAACTCTTTACAGACAACACGCACCATTTTACACCAGTGATGATCAAGGGTTCACCAGGATTATTAGACATGGATACTTAACATAGCCTTTGCCTTCGCTGTGTGTGTTGTATTGTGTCCCTTACAGAAAGATGTCAAGTCCTAATGCCCAATATCTTTGAAAGGGACCTTATTTGGAAATAATCTTTATAGACAATCCAGTTAAAATAGCATCACTGGATTGGGCTCTTATCCAATATAACTATGTCTTTAAAAAAAAAAAAAAGCAAGCCAGCAATGCCTTGAACTTGCACTTCTGGCCTCCAGAGCAACGAGACAGTAAATTTCTGTTGTTACTGGTGCTTTGCTTGAGTGCCCTAGCAACCTAATACAAATCCTCAACCCCAAGGTCATAAAGTAAGATACAGGGCATTTAAACAAATCCATTTTCATCTAAACAGTGAATAAATTGTCTCGTTTAAGGAGTAACTAAAAAAAAAAAAAAAAACTGTGATAGCAAGAATGTCTCAACTAACTATGGAATGATATCTGTGGTCCAACAGTAAGACTTTGTTGTGTGGTTAAATTTGAATCCTTCCATAAGAAATTGGTCAAGACAACATGGATGTTATTTTTGACTCAAAAAAAAAAAAAAAAAGAATGCCTCTAAAGACCATCTCACTTCCCCATTAATTGCAAAGCTGTCTGGTTATGACCAACCTAGATGCATGGTTTGTCTCTTTTTAGACCTCAAAACATGCTGGG
>JADRCD010235497.1:0-2500 GCA_019843815.1 Montemys delectorum
TGTTATGGTTGGTTCATCCTATCAGTGATTGTTATCATATTCTTTGTACTTTTTTGTATATTTTCTAGGTTCTTTAGAATGAAGGGAGTTATTTTTTATAACCAGTTGCCTTAAGGTTACATAGATATGCATTGCCAGATATTATCTCATACAAGTGTGATATTAGTTTAGAACTGAAACCAAGAAACCTATTTCTGTCCTTGTCCAGGTCCATTACGATAAGATTAGCCAAGTTTCTGGATACTCCTGGTGTTGAAAAGCTTGTCAGCACCCTCCTGCTGAGTACAAAGATACTGGATGATTTAGCCCAGTACAATGAGGCTGGCAGAGACCCTGTAAGTACTGCTAGCCCCTGCCGTGACTTTGCGGTCGCATGGGACCATTGTGATGCACAAAGATTCGGCCTTGGAGCTTCCTTGAACATTCTTGGAGAATCTCTGAGGGTGTTGGGGGTGGAGCAGCAGCAGTAAGGTGAGAAGTTGGCACATCTGACTATCAGGGAAGGATAGTTCAGTAATCCATGGTATCTGATGTCTACCCCAGTAGCAATGAGTACGAGCCTTAGGTTAATGGAGCTCCATTTTAATTATGTTAGGTGGTGAACCTAGCCAGGACCTTCTGTTGAGCTGGCTTGAGGTTTCAAGAACTACTTAAAAGGTGATCCTCTGTGGTCAACGTTTGGTCTTCTCTAGCATAATAACCTAAATATGAGCTGTGGAAAATATGAGGCCCGTGTCAGTCCACATGCTGACACTGAGGCCCGTGTCAGTCCACATGCTAACACTGAGGCCGATGTCAGTCCACATGCTAACACTGAGGCTGATGTCTGTCCACATGCTTACACTGAGGCCCATATCAGTCCACATGCTAACACAGAGGCCAGTGTCAGTCCACATGCTAACACTGAGGCCCATGTCTGTCCACATGCTAACACTGAGGCCCGTGTCAGTCCACATGCTAACACTGAGGCCTGTGTCAGTCCACATGCTAACACAGAGGCCTTAAGGACATTGCCAGTTGACTTGGCCAGATGTGCAGTTATCCAAGAGGTTGGAGAAACTGTAAATTCTCTAATATACTTTATTTTGAAACATATATTTATCAATCTATAACCAAGAAATAGTTTAGTAAGTTTTGTAATTCACAGTACTAAATTACAATTTAGTACTATGTAAGTAGGATTTGCTAGTTGAAAGGGACAGGCCCCTGCTGGTCACTGGTCCCTCACACCTTCATTCACCAACTCTCCCAGGTTAATATGCCTTTGCTTTCAAAAATCAGAAATAGTTATGCCTACTTTCGGACTTTATGTAGGGATGTCTTACCAATTTCCTTCCCTGGTATAGAGTTCCTTTTCTCAGCAATAGGTTTGGGAGATTTGTCAGATTATGACAGAATTATTTCACCACATGAATAGATCAACTATTTCTTCATTCTGCTGTTGAGGTCATTTGGAAAAATAAGGGATAATGACCATTTAAAAATAAAATACAGCAAATGTTTTAAAGTTAATATTAAGTTACCAGGGAGACACCAGACACCTAACATGATGACACCAGGAAGGAATATTATTATCAGGGTATACAATTAAAATAAACTTCCTTCATCTCCCCCATTATGCTTTGGCCTTTCTCAGTCTCTTATCTTGGTAGCCTCTTCCCCCCTCCACCCCCCTCCCCCAGCCCCTCAATGTGCTCTCAGGTTCTCCCTTCCAAGGCTGGTCTAAAGAATTTGAAGGGAGTGTTCTCTAAGACAAAAGTTTTAGTGAGGGAGCTGGAGATCTGTTGCTCTTCCAGAGGACTGGGCTCAGTTCCCAGCATCCACATGGTGGCTCCTAACCATTGGTAGCTCCCATCCCAGAACACACAACACCCTCTTCTGACCTCCAAGGCACCAGGCAGGCACATGGCACACAGAATACAGAGAGTCAAAACATTCACACAAATAAAATGAGCTACACAAATCTAAGACTATCAAACATTTGAATGACCATTGGCTGTGTGTGTTACCATGGTTACTGGAGCCTTGCTGTGGCTGGTAAGTTCACAGCACTAGCGACTGATTTCAGAGACCTCAGTAGCGATGCTTTCTGGGGTCTTAGTGAAATTCACTCTTACCTTTGCAGGATGGGACAGCACTGCAGGTGTTTGTAGCAGAAGTTGCAGATCAAATAGTTGGCATTGCAGTGATCAGAAAAGAAATGGTAAGTTCTGAAGTGGCCATTAACTTGGTTGATTGTAACTTTTTATATTATGAATCAGCCAGCATATAGTGCTTCTTTGAAGTGTTATGAATCTTTCCCTGAAATATATGGTCACCAGCATGTCTTGTCTTCTCCTTGGTACCCTTTCTAGACTCTCTCTGTCTCTGTCTATCTGTTCTTGTCTCTCTGTCTCTGCCTCTCTGTTCTTGTCTCTTTGTCTCTGTCTCTCTGTCTCTCTGTCTCTGTCTCTCTGCTCTTGTCTCTCTGTCTCTGTCTCTCTGCTCTTGTCTCTCTGTC
>JADRCD010235497.1:5000-27064 GCA_019843815.1 Montemys delectorum
ATTTATGACTTTTTTCTATGTAGTTTGTAATTTTTTCTTGATAATTAATGAACATAGATACCTCTTGTTGTACCTTGTAAATGTTTATTTTAAAATATAGGAAGACCATGAATTTTTGTATTTTGATCTTGTATCCAATTAGCCTTCTAAAGTCTGTTTTTCACTCTGAGAATTTAAAAATTGATCACCCCCCAGGCTCCAGCCACAGTATCACATTCAAGCCATTCCATTGCTGAGAGCAGTTAGAGGCCATGATCAGACTCAAAGGAAAGGGGTGTGTACTGTGCCTACCAGAGATGGGGCTAGGGGGGCTTTGTAGGAAATCTTGGTGGCTGTTCTGCTCCCATCACTCTCCCCATCTCCTGAAGCCTAATGCCAGCCTCATGCTTGCTGTGTACCCAGGCATGAACTTGAACTCTCTGCCCAATGCTGAGATTACAGCTGTGACCACTATGCCTGGCTTTATGCCTGATTTTTTTCCCTTTTCTTTTCTTTTTTCTCAATTTTATTGCATGAATACAGCAGCATTAAATGGCGGTGCTGATGAAGGCTACTTTTTTAGTTGTCTATATTGTAATGGTATAACTCAATATTTTTCTTCATTTAACACGTTATTTGTAGGTGTCAAGGAGATACCAAGTTAAGGAAATCTTCTGCTTTTTGATTATTGATGGTTTCTTTGATGGATAGGTATTAAAATTTTCTTGATGGGCTTTTGGACTTTACTGCGATGTCTCTAAGGGCTTATCCATTTGTTCTTTGCATTTATTTCTCTCTTTCATTCAATGAGTTGCTGCTTTTGGAAGATGGTGTATCTCAATCTACCCATCTTGTCCTCGTATTGGATACCCATTTGATAGTGTGTAAAATTCTCAAGGTATTTACCCTCCTGTGAACTGTCACTGTCTCGAGTATTCAGTACCACTGATTAAATATAGCTGGAGGACAAACCCATTGCCAATCCTCTGCAAACACAAGTGAATTGGTTTGGTCTTTCTTGAGTCTTTTCGAAAGTTTTGTTGCACTTGTCTTGCTTTTGGAGAGGTGTTTTGGTTTGGTATTAGAGGGTTATTTTTTGCTTGTTCGACATAGAAGTCCTGAGGTTTTATCTAGCATACTTACTTTATGCCTCTGGAAGAAGATTCTACCAATCATTTCTTGCCCTCAGTTTTCTTTAGTCTCTTAGATGGGTTCAGGATCTTTTGAATTGATCCTTCATTGTCTCTAGATAGTGGGAATAACAGGTAGGCAGACTGATGGATGTATTTCTTGCTCATCACTTGGAGCTATTTCCTTAACATTCGTTTTCTGACTCTCTAATTTAGCCTCTGACCAGGCTTTTATTGAAACCTGTATCTCAGAGTTCCTAGATTTAACTTCCAGGTTTTTCCCTGGCTCACTTACAGTTTCTTCTGTATATCCAGTTACATGATAAGCAAGATTTCTCTTGGGAACCTGTGGGGGCATTACATTGATTTTAAAATGTCTCCCCTGTCCTCTGGATTACCCCTTTCCTCACTGTAGCAAGCCATGCATTTCTCCCCTCTAGTTGTCACATTGCTGTCCTCACAAGGCTGTCTGTGTCATGAATGAAAGGTTAAATAGCCATCGTGGGTGGCCAGCACGGCTGTCGTTCTCTACTTCCTCTCTGCCACTGCTGGCAGGGCTCCCCACCCGTCCTGTTGGGAGGTGAGCAGCCATTCTTTGACTTCCTCTTCTGTACTTGAATGTAGTAGCAGCAGGCAGGCAGGGACCCCAGTGTGGACCAAGGTGGTAAAGGTTTAACCAAGCCACACGGTTTCCTTTCAAGGTAACGCTGCCTTACATTTGGCCTCTCTTCCACCCATTATTCTTTAGAAAAATGTTCTTGTTACGTTAAGGGATTTAGGAAGAGAGTAAAATGATAACTGTTATGAGCTCGCTGCAGTCTCTGCTCTTGAAACTGGTTTTCCATCAGTGGGTTTACAGTAGAGTCTTACAGGCCATATTTGTCAAAATTTTAATTTTCCTGTCATCAAGAAATCACTTTGGATTATCTGCCTTCCTTCTCTGCTCCTAATAGTGTGCAGCAGAGAGGGGAAGGAGGCCAGGCTGCAGCAGTACACGGCATGCATGAGCCCTGATTCCACCATAGTGTGAGGATATAAAAGGCCCCCGAAACAGGAGCAGTGTACCCAGGATTTCCCTCTCCATGTGAACACTCATGAATCCCTTAAATTACCTCCCAGTGTGTAAACCTGTTACCATCACAAGAACACGAATGCTCTGCTTGGGCTTTTTTTTTTTTTTTCCCACAGCCCAGTCCTGTGCTAAGAGGTGTGACTCTGAAATGGAACATTTCTATACTAGCAGTCACAAACCCAGGACACCAGTGAGTCTGTCTACTGACTGACTCGAGAAGGACCTGTGCCCAGTCACTTGTGCTGGTGATTCCTGGTGCCCAGCAATGTTCTGGGACTGCTCTGCTCTGCTGCACCTGACTAGGCACCCAAGGCTCGCCATGGTGACAGCAGCTAACGGTATAAGGAACAAATCCACGTAGCCATTGTCTTAGGGTTTTATTGCTCTGAAGGGACACCATGACTATGTCATCTCTTATAAAAGGAAACATTTAATTGGGGCTGGCTTACAGTTTTAGAGGTTTAGTCCTTTGCCTTTATGGCGGGAAGCATGGCGGCAGGAAGGCAGACATGGTGCTGGAGAAGGAGCAGAGAGTTCTACATCAGGATCAGCAGGCAACAGGAAGTGAACTGGCTTGAGCTTTATGAGAACTCAAAGCCCACTCCCTAGTCATAAACCTCCTTCAACAAAAGCCATTCCCCATGGGGCTACGGGGGCCATTTTCTTTCAAACCACCACAGCCATCTTCCACAGACAGATCACCAGAACAAGCATGTGCTTTCTGCTTTAAAAGAATTTGTAAGCCAAGTATGGAGGTGTACATACACCTATAATTCCAGCGCCAGGAGGCTAGCCTTGGTTATATGGTGAGTTCTAATGAATCTAAGCTACCCAGGAGACTCTGTCTCAATAACCAAGGGCTGCGGATGTAGCTTAGAGGTGGAGCACTTGCCAGACATGCTCAAGAGTCTCAGTTCAACCCATAGCACTGAAAACAGAATTAAAGAGAAGATGATGATTAATGGAAGAAACAAATGTATTTCTCACTATTGCACTTGAAGCAATTTTTAAAAGTGTGTGTGTGTGTGTGTGTGTTTACTTGCTGGTTGTCCTTGTGGGTACATATGTATATGCATGTGTGTAGAAGCCAAAGGACAGCCTTGGTGTTATTTCTCAGGAACAATTCACCTTGTTTTCTGAGAGAGGGTCTGCTATTTTCTGAGAAGCTAGGCAGGCTGGCTAGAGAGCTCTAGGCGTCCTCCTGTCTCCATCTCCTCAGCCCTGTGATTGAAGCACACATCACCACGCCAGGCTCTTTTTGCATGGGATCTGGGGGGGGGGGGGAGGGGATCAACCCAGGTTCTTATGCTTTCGTGACAAGAATCTTGCCAAGTAAGCTATCCTTAGCCCCACCTTAAGTGACTTTAAAATAGCTGTATATCTTAACACCTATGCATATAATCTGCTTACAACATCCCCTCTCTCCCCTTCTCTAGGATATAGAGTACATACGGTCTCATTATAACATCGAGGATTTCATCTACTTCAGCCACCACCAGCAAGAAGAGCATGGGCGCTTGAACCATTTTGCCCTGAACCCCATTTTCCGACACTACACCAAGTTTTTCCTGAAGGAGATCCTCCGCTTAGGCTATAAGTCATGTCTCTACTATCCTGTGTACTCACAGACCCGGGAAGGCAAGGTAAGAGGCTGGCACATGGGCGTCCACGGTGGCATCCTTTGCGCACTGCATCTTATGCGTTCTCCTGGTGACTCACTGCAGCAGTGTGTGTCCAAGTCTCCACTGGCCATATTTGGTTAGGCCATTTGCTTCATTGTGGTGAATAGCCAAGAGGCTTCCAGTTTCTCAAATGACCAGAAACGATGTAATTAGACGAATTTGCTGGGTTTTTTTTCCATACTGACAAAATGGCAACAGAAAACTGTAGGAAAAAAAAATCATTGCAAGAGACACGCATAGCATATCATTTCTCACAGTGCCAAAATGATCTATCCTATCAAGTTCTTTGAAACAAAGAACTCCCCTAGAAATGAGTAGAGTAAGATAGTTCCATCCTATAAAATTGGTGTGCTGTACACTACATCTCAAATAAAATTTATGACCATTTCCATAAAAAGTATAGATGAAAGGCAGAGATGTACAGTTCTGGTGGAACTCTGCCATAGGGAATACCTACATAGTTCCACCTTATACTCGGTGCACTTCCATAGAGTGGCGCGGTCATAGATGCCCAGTGTGCCAGTGTGCATCAGCTCCACGTCCTCCTCTACCCTGCTTTACTGCCCTTGAATGTGCATTTGCCATGCAGGCTGTGGGTTTGCCTTTTCTTTTACAAGCTGTAGCCTCAGGAGCCACTGCTGCATACAGGAAGACACCTCCACCTACTGTTTCCTGGTTGTTCCACAAGTAAGTCTATTCAAGCCAGACTCCCAAGGGATGGTTTTCTGAAAACTGGTCCCACGGTCAATGACATTGGACCTCTTGGTGTGTCCGCCCAAGGTGATGGGTTTCAACTTCCAGGCTGAGTAGACGTTGTCCCTTCAGTTTCTGGTCATGACCTCAAGCCTTCCCATGATCTGCTGTGATTGACACTGTCAGGTTTTTTTCTTGGTGTCCACAAGGGCCTAAGTGGAATTTTTTCAGGTGCCCTTGTGTAGCAAAGTATTTCTTAGACAGCGTGTAAGCACATTGGTGCACACATCTCTAATGGCTATGCCTGGGTATCGTCCTGGAGCGGTGTCTGTGGGAAAGAAGGAAGGGTAATGTGGAAATTGAACGAGAACACCATGGACCCAAACAGTTTGCTTCACTTTACACTTGACTACAGAGCAACTGTGTGACCTTCCGGGTGTGATACTAAATTTTAGTTTCTAGTTACTGTGCTGCCTATATATGTCGGGTTGGAGCAAAGTTCATTTGCATCTGTAGTAAAGACATTTTGGACATTGCACCTGTGTCTCCTTACCAAGCAGTGTGTCTGGAGCTAGGGACACGCTGCTTGTAAGACATCAGAAACCCATTTGGAAACAGGTTTCTTTAGTCACACTGCCAGTTGATTTACTCATGTTCATGTAAAACAAGAGTAAGAAGATGTCCCAAGTATTTGAGTCAGAATTCCCAAATTCTGCTCCAAGTCCTCTGGCGGTGAAATTGAACTGCTTATATCTTACTGTAGTGTGGCTCTCTCCTAACCCCATGAGAGGACCCGAATCAGGACATAGACCAGAAGTTCTCAACCCGTGGCTTGTGGCCTCCTTGGGCTCAAATATCAGATAGCCTGCATATCACATGTTTACCTTATGACTCACAACAGTAGCAAAATTACACTTATGAAGTAGCAACGAGATAATTTCATGGCTGGGGGTCACCACGAGACGAGGACCTGTCTTAAAGAGGAGCAGGTTAGGAAGGTTGAGAAGTACCCGCATAGGCAATCACAGATAAAAAGACAGCACCCTGGGCAGGGTTCCTGGGTTCTGCTTCTCATTAAGGTTTGAAGTCAGTGTGAGGTGCAGTGGTTAAAGCTTCTAGAAAGCCTTTCTGGAAGCTCGTAAAAAATGTCCATGGCTACTTTTAAAACAGCACATGAGTCATCTGCCAAGCATTATAGTTATTAAAATACAGCTAATGTTCTGCTAGAGTTCTTTGCTCTCTGACTCTAATTCAACAAATAGATACATCATTGCCAGTTTGGCTTTCCACAGTTTTACCCTTGAGGTTGAAATGATTTCTTGGCCCTGGGGTTTTTATTATTATTATTTTTCCCAAGATTTCATAAATGGCAGTCACCATTCTCTGTCAAGTTTTAAAAACTAGATTAAATCAATGCTTAAAGCACTGTTATACAAATATTACTTATAATCTATTTCAACAAGCGTAAATCTAGTTTACGGTTCAGTCATACTACCAATCAAAATCATTTGATCCTCTTCTCCTGTTCACCACATCCCAGTTCTTTCACAAGACCTTAATTTTATTTTTTAAAAAAAGCCCAAGCAAAGTTACTCGAGCACTTTCGCATCTGGGCTAGGTTGCCCCTGGTTGTCACTTTCATCTATGTGTGTTAAAGCGCCTTGTGCCAGAGGTTAAGAGGACTCAGATAACAGAGCTTAATGGGGTCAAATCAAGCTGATTCATGATCACTATGGAGAGGAATATTCTCCTGGGGGAAATACTTGTACTGAAAAATCCCATAAACCAAACCACTTGTTTATCTGTCATTCCCACAGAGATAGTAATGTAATTACCCTCATAATTATCTTCATTAGTGTGAGGCATTATCTGCAATTCATTCCTCTGCTTGACGAGTATGTTTGTTTATTTGCTGATTTTTTTTTTCCTCTCCTCTCTGACTTGGCCGAGTTAAGAGTTTTGTATTTGTCAAGCAGCACGCAGACATCTGCGCTGTGCCTCTGACATTCTCTCCCCTAAAATAGAGATGGTTGTCTTTCAGCTCCAGAGCTCTTACTCCCACTCCCTGACATCTGCCCTTCATTACTTGGTTCCCGTGCGACCACGACGACAGATTGTCTATCCTCTGGAAAAGCTTGGCATAAACGCTCCATCAAAGGAGGTCTCCAAGGATCAGGTGGGTAGCAGGGCGGCAGGCAGGGAGGCACGGTGCCAGCTCCCGCGGGCTTGGCAGATGGGGTGGCAGCCCTGTCTTCACCAAGCAGGCTGCTTCTTAATTACAGGGAACCTGGCGCTCATACCCTTACAGGCGGCGCCCTGCAAGGGCTTCCTGCAGCCTTGCCCTCAAGTGCTTATTTCATAGTAAGCCCAGAACAGTAGCCACATCCTCCTTCAGAGGATACAGCAGGGACACCTCGTGTGTTGTTGCTGGTCCCTGGACAAATGAGTGGCCTAGAGCCATCTGAACCCCTGAATATTTTTATCTTCCTTCCTTGTCCTCAAAAGAAGAATCCTCCTTTTAATTGATCATTAGCTTTTAAGTCAGCCAGTGGTCTTTTTGCTGTTAGGACAAAGTTGACAGAGAAATGTTTGCACATATAAACTCGTCTGTCGAAAGTCAAAATGAGGCTTGTTCACTTTACCTACCTCGAGGTAAAAAATAACCCTGGGATGCCATTGAGACCAGACAAGAGAAGGGCTTGCAGCCTGTGTGAAAGTGTTTGTGAGTGTGAAAGGCAAAGCCATGTTTTGGTTGTTGTTGTAATTTAAATGGAAAACATAACTGTGTGAACTTGACCAACATGGAGGCTTCTAGTGTTCTGGGTACGATGAGTTTAAGTGAGTTTTAAAACAAAATATCTTAGTGGCTAAGATTTGTCCTTCCCAAAAGCTAAGAGAGGAAAGTGAACGTATGAGCATTTGAAACATTGAGTCCGGGAGCTGCCCCTTAGAGATGAGGGAGCACCTCCGCCTCAGCACTGGAGGGAAGGTACAGACACGGAGCTCCCAGCTCAGCCACACATGGGGCAGGGACTGAGCAGACCCAGCCCAGAGGCCTCTTCAAGTCTGGCCTGATCCTTGAGTTGGTAAAATAACAACATTTATACTTATTTCCTAACAAATACAAATTTTTGTTTATTGAAAACGAACAGCAATTTGTTTTTTTAAAACTTTTTATTATGAAAAGTGACAAGCAGATTCAATTATATTGAAGACAGTTTCCTACCCACCTCAACGACCCGCCCCCCCCCCCCACCAAGAGTGGGAGACCTTTCCCTTACAGTTTTTTAAAAATGTTCAATGTTTCCTAATTTTCACAACATTAATTCCTGGAAAAATGAGACTTAAAATCACATAGATAAAATCCAAGTTCAATTGTGCTACTGTTAGGTTCCGCAGACAGAGAATCAGTCTGTGGAACTGTTACCAAAGCTTCCATGTGCTCAGATCTTCACAGACCAGTTTAGTTTACACGTGGCTTCTCATTCCAAACCACCCCTCAAGGAGCACTAAAGTCCCCATCAACTCAGCACCTGGAAACAATGATGTATTCTTGGACAATCTGGGTCTTCTCCATGAGAGGGCAGGAGCCTCAGGAGGCAGAAGGGTATGATCTCCCCACAAGATGCTTTGCAGCTTGTGTATCAGATCCAGTAAAGGTGAGAGATGCTGATCCCTTTTCTGAAATGCCTTCTCATAGACAGGGCTGGGCCAAGGGAAGGCCTTTTGCATAGTGGGGCTCCTGTGACTTCAGCCAGCACCCTCACAAAATGAGTGGCAGTGTTGGAGCTACAGGGGAGGCATTCAGAGCCATTGTCTGAAGCACGCAAGACACCCCTGCCCATCCTCTGCCTGTCTCAGGGAACCTCTGGAATTGGGCCACCCTGAGATGAGCTGGAGCTCCAGGTGGAGAGAAAGCCAGAGAAAACATTTCGTTTCATTAAAAAATGATCCTTGCCTTACTTGCCAGGTTGGCATGATTTGAAATCATAGCTTACATGTAATAACCTTTTCCTGCCCGTGTCAGGATGTGTGACTCTTCTCAGTCCAGAGTCCTGGCCCATGTACAGGCACAATGGAGATCGAGAGTTTTAACCTGGGGTCTAGGAAGGAAAGCCCTCAGCGGGCTATTGAGAAAAACAATGGTATGGATGTTTGCTTGCTACCTAATGCTGGGGCGTTTATGGTGCTGGGGAATTCCGACTGGTTAAGAAGTGCTTCTATGTTCTGTGCCCCAGTGTAGGGGAATGCCAGGGCCAATAAGTGGGAGAGGGTAGGGTGGCAGGCATGGGGAGGGGGGAGGCAAAAGAAGTTTGTTCTTGTTGTTTTTGTTTGTTTGTTTGTTTGTTTTTTGGAGGGGAACCTGGGAAAGGGAAAATTTACATGTAAATAAAGAAAATATCTAAAATATATATATATATATATACCATTATACTACTCTTGGGGGGAAAAAAAAGAAATATGTAAGCTGTTCTGAAAACCATAGTATAGTTTAAAAACATGAAATAAATGATACTACTAATAGAGAGGCTGAGATAGGAGAAACAAGATTTCAAGACGCTTATGTTGTACACAGCCAGACACTGTCATGAACAAATAAGCTGAAAGTATATCCATATGTACTTTGTACAATATAGATTGTACAATATTGGACCTATTTTTCCAATTACCAAATTAAAGAGACCATTGGATGACAATCAAAAAAAAAAAAAACTCTGTGTAGGTAGTCGATACTTACATCCTTTCTTACAACCACCCATATCGTGTAGCTGAGGAAAACTTGTTCAAATACAGAAACAATCTTACAACTCTAAAACATGCTTATTAGTATAAGTTGATAATGGGCCTTGATATTAAAGGATGAACACAAGGTACTTTGAATATGTAAAACATATTTTATATTAAATTCTGTTTTAAGGACAAAAAAAAAAAAAAAAAGAAGTGCTTCTACCATTACTGACCACATCCAATCTTGACATGTGGCTTTAGTAAGATTAAGATTTAGTAAGGGATTGCAAAAGTAGGTCGGTAGCTTTTAGCTTTGCATAAAACAAAGAGGTGCACGTGTTTCAAGACCAATGGATAATGTCTGGGCTGGGGACACAGCCAGGTGGAAGAGCACTTGTGTGAAAGGTTTCTGTTTGATGCCCAGCACTGCCACAAACAAACCACACAGCAGCAACACCACACTGGAGTAACAGTGTTGAAAATGGAAAGGAAAGGATCAGCAACATTGTAACCCCTCACAGAATGGACCTAGATATTCAAAACGAGGCGCGGAAGGCTTTTTTTTTTTTCTCTTGAAAAAATATATTAGATGTGTTTAACACTTTAAACAATTGTCTGAGATAAGTTGAGCCTAATAGGATTGTTTGGGAGCAATTTCAATATATTCCTTAGCACCCCCCCATGTTCAAGAAGAGCGACAGAACTCCTGTGGCTGAGCCACGCAGGGCTGAATAAGCACGGTTTCTCACACAGTTCCTGGTTCCCTGTAAGCCTCCCATCTCTCGGCCACATGTATCAGCTTCCATGCCTTGCTGGTGTCTTTTCTCCCCAGTCTCTTGCTTTTCATGCCTTTTATCCTGCTTAGAGCATCTCTGAGAAGCCGTTGGTCCCTCGATTTCACCTAGGAAGCCAGTCTTCAAGGGTACAGATCACCTCAGGCATGAGTAATGGGATAGAATGCCTTTCATCTCCATGGGTTGCCAATTTGAACCTGGCACAAGGCAGCAGTGATTCCGTTTCATCACTGCATGGGAAGGCAATGTGCGCTCTCCCTCTCCTCCTTGCGCTGCCTTCCCCACCCTGAGGCCATAGAGCTTCTGTCTTATCTGGGTATGCACCTTCCTAGTGGCTTCTATTAATAGACAGCTCACTCCGGAGCAAATCATAGGAAAGCACCTAAATGCCTTCATCTTCATCACACCTAGAAATTGGCCTCTAAAAGTCACAATCGTATTCCTACAGTTGACCAATAGGAATTCATGGATAAGAGAGAAGGCTTTTCCTGGCCAAGGCCATAATCCACAAAATAGGCTTGAATGATTCTCATCCAGCTTGAATGAGCCATCTTGGCATGCAAATTTATGTTCTGAGCTATTGTCACAGAAACTTTCATTTAGATGGGTCACCATAGCTTGTGATTGTGATCACTGTAATCCTGAGACATACTCCAAATTTGCCTGAATTCTTTATGCAGACACACTAATTAAAGCTTGGGCAAGTTGCCTTTCTCGTACCTTGGAGGTCTGTGGAGAAGGCATTTTTTTTTTTTGTTCCTTTCCTGCCTGTACCCTAAAGGGATTTTGAGTTGACTTTGTTCCTGCCACTGCTCTTGGGAAAGCTGCAGTATATTTAGTAGTATATCAATTTTTTATTTAACTTACTTCTTTCGTGCACTTGGGTGTTTTGCCTGCATGTCTGTCTGTATACTGCTTGCCGTACCTGCAGAGGCCAGAAGAGAGTGCTGGATCCCCTGGAGCTGGAGTTACAAACAGTTGGGAGGCTGGGGAACTGAAGCCAGGTCCTCTGTAAGACATCTGCCCTGATGCTTACAGAATTAGTGGAGGTAGATGAGGGAGGGGGAAGGATGGTCAGAGCTGGGACTCTAGGACTGGACCTGTGTCTGTAGAGTTCCTGGAGTGTCTATGCTTCATGTACCAGCTATTTCCTGAGCACCCTCTTGTGGCAGTTAACAATTATTTATAATGCTAAACTCCAGAAATTTGCCTTGAAATCCACTATGTTTATTATTCACAAGAGCTCTTATGATCTATTCTAATTATAGTCTTTGCCCTGATTTATAGTGGTCACAGAATGAAGGTATGCTCTCAACCCCATCAGGAGAAATCATGCTTTTAGAGTGTACAGCTCCAATGTTATTTTCTTCTTCTTCTTCTGGTTGTAATGACAGTCTGCTGAAATCTGAACAAACTTCTTTAGATGCCTCCATTTGGATTATCTGTATTTGTTTTCTCTACATCTCCTTTTGTTCTTCTACAAGGAGAAAAAAAAGAGGCAGTGTATCTACTAACCCCACCCCGCACCCCCAGAGCTAAGTGTTGGCCCACCCTTTCCTGGTACGTGATCTCAGAAAGATGTCACTGGCTGGCATTTAGTTACCCTTTGAATTGCCCCTTTTTATCTGGGCTGCTCTTCCCCAGTCCAGCTATAATTACCATCTGATGGACGGTTACTGGATCCTGTTGCACTTGGGCATCTGCTGCCTTGGGAAATTGCATTATTCTCCCAGCACCTGCTAGGTTTTCCCCAGAGTAATTGCTTCCCAGTCCCTTCCTTAAACATGGTAACTTTCACTGACCGGAGTCAGACTTCCCTTGGTCATAGCAGTGGTTGAAGTATGGAGCATTATTTTTAAACAATCAAATAAACAAAGAAACCAACCAACCAACGAACCAACTAACCAACCAAAATCCACAGGTTTTTAGTCTCTCCTTGGGAGATGATTCTATTTGTGAACCCGTGGTTTTTCAGCACCATCCATGCATTGATCCTTATTAATATCACCACAGTGAAGTTTCCTGGACATGAAACAAACCTACTTTCAGTCACTACTGGGGTCTGGTTGGCTTTTTCAGCTCTGTTGTCAGCCTCTTCCTACATGTGCATGCTACTCCTGGGAAACACATTTCCTTAGCATGGTGGGGAACCCTGTCCTCTGTGACTTGTAGAGAACCCTTTCTCAACTAATATACCTTCTGTGTCACTTTCCCCAAGGCTCTGACACTCCTTAGTTAAATATAACATGCTGTGTGTATGCAGATATCAGAGTGGCTTGTAGACCGGCAGTTTATCCTCATGGCCCTCACAAGTCTTTTCCCTCAGACAGTGGTACTGGGCATCCCTCCTGTGGTTACTGCTTGCTGAGATCTGGTTGACGGCTTCCTGTGAACCCATCTTATGTAACTGTCACACCAGCACTTACCGTTATGACCATTTTCCTTATAGAAGGGGTGTGTTTGTTGGGTGGGGGGTAATTGTTCAAAGGCTGGTTCATAGACAGCCCTTCCCACCAGGCAGCTAATTGCCCAAACTCACTCTTAGTCATGACTTGCATAGTTTATTAACTAACACGTAGATTCGACGCCATGGCCATCCTAGGAAACTAGCAAACAGAGAAAGTAGACAGCTTGACACTAAACTTTTTTAATCCCTCTCACATCTTTGACACCAGCCACTTAATCAAAAAGTGACCTACAGACTTGCCAGGACCCCCCCCCCCCCCAAACTTTAGCTGGCTTCTGCTCTTAGTGTGGATCCCATACCAGCCTGACTCTGGCAGGGGGAGGCTTTGGAGAACCAGACATCTGGGCCAGGCTGGTGTGCTAGGCCTGCTTTGAGACATCAATAGATGGAGGGTGTCTATAATTCTCTCTGTGCTGTATCAGCATGCTGTTACAAGCCTTTCAGAACTGTGGTGGCAGCTGCTATGGAAGGAAGAAAAATATGATCCCATATGGTGGTTATATTACAAACTTCTCAAGATTCCTCTCTATATTGAATGGCGCTCAGCAGTGTCCTTAGCCCATGGCAGGAGAGCCTGATGGTTTACTTGAGGAACTAGCAGCACAACTGACAAATGCTGGGTGGAATTTAGGAGTTGGGCTGTGAAACAATGGCAAAATGAGGAGAATAAGTTCTGAAATTGACTTTCAGTGTCTCAGTAGCATTACCAACTAGCGCCAAATCTTATCATTTTGGAGAATAAATGGTTCAGGACAGTTTCCCTTCAACAAAACTTTACTGAGATATAAATAATAGCTAAGTTCAAGAAATATAAAGTAGATTTGCACGTGCGCACTCTACACACACACACACACACACACACACACACACACACACACATTCATAACACCCTTTGATTATTTTTCCAGTTGCTATGATAAAATCCTGTGACGAAGGCAACTTAGGAACACATTGATTTCTGGTCACATGTCTGTCATGGAGGGGAAGTCATAGCCAGAAGAGCTGCAGGCAGCTGGCTACATTGCATTATTCAACCAAGAAGCAATTGTAATGAATGCCTGTGTTCATCTCACCTTTTCTTTTTTATTTAGTCCAGAATCCCAGCCAAGGGAATGGTACCACCCAGAGTCGGGAGGTCTTTTCACCTCAGTTAACCTAATCCAGAAAGTCCCCACGGGCATGTCCAGAGGCCCATCTCCCAGGTCATAACTGAGGTCAGTCACTGCAATATGGTATAAGCCACAGTTTAGTGGCTTAGTACTTTCATGGAGTTTCGAAACCATCACCACTGCCTAACTTTTTAGTATTTTCTCTCTTACCCTTGCTTCCTATTTGGAGTCTCTGTCAACCACAGATCTGTTTTCCATCTCTTAAACTTCCCTGTTTCGGATACTCCATACAACACGTGATACTTTGTGACCAGTTCTTTCACTCTCAGAGTGCACCCATATGGTAGCATGTGTCTATACTTTATTCCTCTTTATTGCTAAATATTATAGTGTATGGATAATGTCCTATTCTATTTTTCTCCAGTGGTTGAAAATTTGAATTGTGTCCACTTTTGGTGGATAACTATGCTATGAAAATTCACATACTTTGTGTGTATGTGTCTCTCTTTGTGTGTGTGTGTGTGTGTGTGTGTGTGTGTTTGTGTATCTGTTAATTTCACTGTGTGTCTTGGAAGTGGAATTGCTGGGTCTTCCTAGAGACTGCTGCATTTTTCAATCCCTCAGTTTTAGATTAGATCTGGTATTCTGGCCACTAAATAGTAAAATGCTGTTCATCTTAGGGCCAGTGATACAGAGTGCACCTGACAGTTTTTCTGGTACTCTGAGAGAGCTTCATTCATACACGGGAGACTGTGCCACTCATGAAGTTTCAGTTACTGTTTTTTAAAAGCAGAGATATTGTTAAAATACTGTTTCTTCTGATTGTACCTGATCTGTTCACCCAGACATGAGCTTCCTTTGATCCTGAAGCAGCATTTAGGGCAGACTGGGGTGCAGATATCCATCTCAACCCAAGAGGGAGGCAGAGAGGGCATCTATATTATGCTCTCAGGCTAGAGCTGGTCTTTGTGGCCCAGTGGCTTCCTTAGAGTTTGCTATTGGAGAGGTAAAGATTGTCAGTGACAACTGCTGGCTTAGCTTTGGCTACTTTAAAATACTGGGTGCAGTAAAATGGCAAAGGGGGTGATTAGAGCTACAGATACTGACTAGAGAAGGTATAGCTTCACTCTTTATTAAAAATAAAGTATCATGACAAAAAATCAGTATGGATTTATAGAAGGAAGAAATAGACAAAACTAGCCCCAAATCCTCACTGTCTCTAGTTGGCCACCTTTGTAAATATTGTGGTGTTTAGGAGCTGAGGAAATGGTATAGTCAGTAAAGTGAATGCATGCAAGCATGAGGATCTAAGTTCAATCTTCAGAGCTCATACAAAAGCCAGGTATGGTGGTATGCACTTGTATTCTGAGTTTTAGGGAGACAGATCTCTGGGGGTTCTCTGTCCAGGGAGTCTAGCCTAATCCTTGAGTTCCAGGTTCCAGTGGGGAAAAAGTCTGTGTTTCAAAAAAACAACAAACAAACAAACAAACAAACAAAAATGAGGCAAGTGTGCCAGAGGAACAACACCTGAGGTTGACACCTGGCTTTTATGTGCATGTGTGCTCATGCTCCCTCACAACACGCCTTCTCAAATGCACAAAAACCCATCCACCACCATCGATGAGCGAACATCGTGTGAGCGAGTGAGCATGTGTGCGTGCATGAGTGCCCCAGTTGACTGTAGTTTCATGCTTTGAGACACGCCTTTTTTCTCTATCTGTTGTAGCTCTCTTCCTGTGTCACCTAGTTGTTTGACACAGCCAAGCAGTCCTCCATTGGTGGGAGCTGCCCCTGCCCCAATGAAGGAACGTGGCCTTTTCCATTGGACCCCTCATATCCTGCTTTTATCAGATTATCTGACCATCACATGAATTTGAGCAGGAAACTTGAGGTGAGGGGTTTGGGGAATGAAGTGAGCATGGGGCCCTCAGGACTTATAGGAATTGTCACAGAGCTGGTCAATCTTGTTTCCTGTTGATTGTGAGCATGCTCACTGTGTCTAGGTTTTCTTCTGTACCCGGACACAGAGTGGGCAAGTCCATGACTTTTCTGGTCAATTTTAGCTTATTAAAGCTCTGTGGGCCACTTCAATTCACAACACGTGATTGTAATTCTATAAGACCTCTAATTTTGCCTTATGTAATGTCAGAAACTTGATTTCCATGCAAAGGTCAGCCAGCCTCCCTGCCCCTGCTGCTGAAGCCAGAGACCAGGAGGCTCCTGTCTTTCACCAGGCCTCTCCCCACTCCTGCTTTAACATTTAACTGGCAGTTTTATTATTATCATTATTTGAAGCCTATCAGTTTCTTTCTCTTTAGGAATTTAGAACTATTTCTGACTCTTCTGAAAATGGGGCCAGGAGAGAAAGGAACGGAAAGACCTCTGAGTCTGCCCCAGGGCAGTCCTACTTCGAGGGTTGGATTCCTCTCCCTGTGGTGTGCTAGTGGGTTTCTTCAGAAACCCCTCCCCCACCTCAGTGCTAAGGCCAGCACACACATATTCCTAGGCAGTCAGTCCGCTGGCACCCAAGCTATCTCTACTCCTACAAGGAAGGACCTAAATCAAGCAAGGCTCATCCTCTGGGGACTCTATATTTCACCAGTACAGGATAAAGGCTGGCCTGTCATACCCAACCAATGGATCTTTTCACTACAGGGTCCTGAGAAAGGTCTGGAAGGCTTTCTGTAATGTGAGGCAAAAGGTAGGGCCGTCCCATCTCTTCTCTACAAGATGGAGTCTGGGGGTCTGCAGACATAGGAGGAGCCAGTAGTATGAGGGACTCTCCAGAAATCCAGGAAGATCTTTTTAAATATTCCTCCTCTGACATTTTTTTAAAAAGGATGTCTGATGTCGGTGCTGGTGTCCCCAGCCTCTGGGAGAACAGCGAGTGTTCTGAACTGCTCTAGCACCAGTCTTCTGACAGTGTTAGGTTGAGTGAAAGCTTCAAGTCCATTTGGTCCACAGCAGAGATCCCTCTTCTTTTTCTGTTTTTAGTTTATTTGTTTGGGTTTGTTGTTGTTGTTGTTGTTTTGATTTGATTTTTTTTTTTTTTTAGTGGGGGCAGTATATCACACTGTAGCTAAAGCTGGCCTGGATCTCACTATATAACCCAGACTAGGCTCCCACTCATGATAATCCTCCTGCCTCAGCTTCCTTTCCTCCTCCCAAGTATTGTAACTACTGCATTCTCTGTCACTCCAGGTGAGGGATGGGACCGAGAGCCTCACACATTAGCCTCACATACTATCACTGAGCTCCCCTCCCAGCCCTGACTGATAGGAGGGGGGGGGCGGTTTGGGGAGTGGGCTACTCTCCTCAAGCTTCAGTGGCCTTACTTGACGTCTCTGAGATGCTATACTGACCCAGAGCCTACATCTCTGAGATGCTATACTGACCCAGAGCCTACGGCTTATCTTTGTACCCAGTTCCCTTATACTGGTCACTTAAGCTCTTAATCTCTATATATTTTATCAACAATGCTACTATGTCCAAAAACATTTGAGGGGATTTCTTTTGAATAAATTGTGGGCAATGATATTAATAGATTAAAGATGAAGCTACTGTCTCTAAATGAAAAAAAAAAACATTTTATGATTAAAAATGAAAACTTGTAATTCCTGACTTTGAAGGCTAATTAATTGTACTGATATGATGCTTTATCTAAGTAAATGATCACTGTACAGAGAATACACTCATCCTTTGTCAAACATATTTTTCAGGGCAGGTGTACATCATGAGAAGTCTTCTGTTTTTCCTATTTTCCTCTAACTTTGTGGTCCTCAACATTCCTAGTGCTGTGACCCTCTAATATAGTTCCTCATGTTGTGGTGACCCCCAACCACAAAATTATTTTGTTGCTGTTTCCTAACTGTACTTTTGCTATTGTAATGAATTGTAATGCAAATATTTTTGAAGATACAGGGCCACCAAAGGAGTCTCAACCCACAGGCTGAAAACTGCTGAGCAGCCTACGAGGGCTAACCCACTCAGAATCAAGTGATTTTATGTTCATTGACACCTCTACTATCATAAAGTATAATACACCTCTGTAGTGAGAATTTCAGTTTCTTTAAAAAGCACAGAAGTACTATGGGAGTACGTTTTCATTTTAATCCAAGGTGTGGGATATGCGGCTGCTTCAGATTGTCCACAGCAGCTGACTGTGATTTGCCTCCTGCAGGGATATACTTTTGCCAGCGGCAGATTGTGTGACGTTTGGAATTCTGGGGACTTTTCAGAGGGTAGATAAATGCTAGGGCCCCCAAGAGGCGGGGTGGGTTGTTGGTTGTTGTTGGTCGCAGTTTGTTAAATAGTCAACCTCAAAGAAGAAACAAGAAGTGAAAAATTAGATATCCTGATGGCAAAGATCAAACTTGCCCCAAGGAACTCAACGCCCCTCATCAGCAGGAAGTAGTCTATTGATGACATCACCCCTTCCCCCCCTTAGTCTTTTTCCTCTCTTGTCTAGTGTTAGAGGGTTGAAAGGATGGGAAAATGCTGGCGAAAAGGGTGAAAGAAAGAAGAACCCACAAAGTAGCCAAAAACGAGTTACACTTTTAAAAGTTGTTTCATGGAAATTTTGCATGTTATAACATGTTAATAAATTCTACTTGAAAAAATGGATATGATTTCTTGGAAAGTATAAAGGAGCAAGGAAAACCCCTCAAAAGTCTTACACAGCTTACTAGTTTTCATAAAAGCAGCTGAGTTCACACAGTAACGCTATTGACATACTCACCATATCTTGAGGGAAAATGGGACTTGAGTTCATCACAGGTGAAAGGTTAAATGGACCCTGGGAAATGTTTAGTTTATCCTGAGACATGGTCCCCAACCCAGGGCTGCCTATGAGGACCTGGCAAGGGAACATGGCTCACCTTCTACCAGGTGTCCTCATTAGAGAGAGATAGCATGAAATTCTCAGTGTCCTTGTCTCAGGCAGCCATCACTGTCCAGAATCGAGGCTCTCAGCACGACCTTAATCATGCCTCAGAGCATAGTTTCCTCAAGATCACGGATGATGCCACGATCGTTACAGTAACCACCATAAGGAAGAAGAAAGCAAGAGTGATCATGTGAAACAGGTGTCGGGGAGCAGAATAAACATGTCGAGGAAAGAGCATGGGAGCCATAAAGGACTTTTATTGCTCCTGTTGGATGTTGGACTATGACTTGGCCACAGCACAGGCAGACATGAGCCACCCAGTCTAGTGAAACTCTGGGTAATAAACTTAAAGCACACACTGTGCCATTGCTCCTACCTCCTGGGCTGCTTGATCCCTGCCCCCTTTTTATGTAATTTAGTGCACTAACATTATCACCATGGTGGCCATTGTGTGTTTAGCCAGGAGCTGCTTCCCAGGAGCATGCAGCTCACAGCACCCTCTGGTCACCCTAGCCAAGTACCCCTTACCAACCTCACCCTCGTTTCTCTCACTATTTACTGATCCCCAGGCTGGTGTCTTCATGGAGCCTCACATGCACAAACACCTCTGCTAATCCATCACTTAAAAAGAGCCTGCATCCTTGGGGCTGAGCTAGGGGTGGGAGCTTGAAGGAACAGATACAATTCTTCCCGCTGACTCCTCACACAGACACATTTCCAAACACCACATAAATACAATGTCAATGATTTGGACTTTTATTTCCTGATTATTTTAAAAGAATTTCACTCATGAAACCTATCAGATGCAGTAAATCCTATGCATTTTCTCTGTTTCTGTATGTATGTCTGTGAGAGGTGTGTGTGTGTGTGTGTGTGTGTGTGTGTGTGTGTGTGTGTGTGTACACGCATGGGGAAGTACCATGTGCACGAGCTTGTGCCTGTGGAAGTCAGAGAGATCCACACTGAGTGTCTTCCTCAGTTGCTCCCCATCTTTTTTATTCATGTACGTGGGTATTTTTTTTTTCTGCATGTATGACTGTGTACCATGTGCATGCATGACATTTTATCACCACGAGCATTCCTGATGTCCACAGAGGCCAGAAGAGAGCATCCAATCCCCTGGGACTGGAACTATGTGCAGTTGTGAGCAGCCCTGTGGGTGCTGGGAATTAAACCTTGAACCTCTGGAAGACTAGCCAGTACTCTTAACCACTGAGCCTCTCTTCCAGCCCCTCCACCTTAATGTTTGAGACAGAGCGTCTCACTGAACCTGGTGCTTGCCAGTTCAGCTTTACTGACTGGCTGCAAGCTGTTCAGATCCCCTCTGTCTTTGCCTCCCAGCCCTGGGATTACAGGTACCTTCTGCCACGTTTGGCTTTTTATGTGCGTTTTAGTGATATAAACTTGGGTCCTCGTGTTTGCATAGCATGCACTTTACCCACCGAGCTATCTCCAGGGCCCTCTACTATATTCTTAAAGCAACCCTCCCATTCTTTTCAGCACAGCTTGCTCAAAGTATAACTAGTCACACACACACACACACACACACACACACACACACACACACACACATTCATAACACCCTTTGAAAGTACAACTTTTAAATAGTAGGCATGGGTGGATCAAGCCAGTGGGCTTAAATAAGAATTTAAATTTTCAGGTGTCCAGATACTTGGAAAAGCATAAATATCTTATCTCCATGGCAATTGGCTACCCAGGAATTCCTAGGGAGGATATTGTATCTGTTGAAGAAAAGAAAATTGTCAAAGTAACTGCCATTTCCAAGGCTCTACTTGACAGATGTGCAGAGTATAGAAATCTATGTATTATTGAATAATTCTTTTTAATATGCCTAAGAATAAGCTATTTGTAAGCCTGTTTACATTCTCACCATCTGGGTGCATTCTGTCGCCCATCTGTTTCGTGTAATTATGTAATTATCAATATAAGGAAAGAATAGGTGATATAATTAACAAGAAAAACTGGTCCACACTGAAGAGGAAAAAATGGCATGCATCTGCTGAATGGCTTTTTGTTTCTTGATCTTCATTGTTAACTGTTGTTCCCCACTCCCGCCCCCACGCCCCACCCTTCAGGAGTCAGGAGAACTGGGTTTGCCATTCTCTCTCTCCCTCTCTCTCTGTCTCTCTGTCTCTGTCTCTGTCTCTCTCTGTCTCTCTCTCTCACACACACACACACACACTTTCTTTCTCTCTCTCACACACACATACACACACACTCTCTCACACACAGACACACATATACTCTCTCTCTCTCACACACACTCTCTCTCTCTCTCTCTCTCTCTCTCTCTCACACACACACACACACACACACACACACACTCACGCAGAAAGCAGATTTTCTAAGTCTTAGTGGAGCCAGCACACTGTGAAGACACCGCCTTGATGTTTGTTGCTCGTGATTCTTTCCCCGCTGGGATAGACCAGATAGTCATTTCCAGAAAATATAGCATGAACAGCTAGAGGTCTAGGAAAGTTGTAAATTAATTAGTGACAGATGGGAGGGTAGGGTGAGTGTGTGTCCTCTCATGGAACATTTGTTAGAAAACTGCTTTGGAAAAAAAATTCCCATACTTTTTTGTTTTAGTGGTAAGGCTCAAGCAGTAGATGTCATTTTAAAATAGGACAAAGAGTCCCAGTGGATTGAGCTAACTCCTACATTATGCCTCTAAAGTTCACCCTTGAAGAAGTCTCTTTGTGTCATGGAGACTTTCGGGTGGATGCATGGAACTCAGACCACTCGGTTACACAGTAAAGACTCCCTCCCTTAGTACTGAAGACAGCAATGGAGAGAGAGAAGCCTCCCGACTCTATATACTTCGTCATGGCTTGGACAGCAGTAGGTGGGTAGGCAGGCATATTCATGGGAGAGCATACTGATCTCCTATTCCTGTGACTCCCATCTAGACACCAACTTCGGCTGTTGATCCCTAATTCAGGTCAACAAAAGATGGCCGCTCCTCACACAGACTGCCCAACAGTATAAGGAGCCAGTACTGCACATACCTAGTCTTGGCCAGATCTTGGATTTCAACCCCAAAACACAGAACCAAAAAGAGGAGGTGGGCCTATTTAAATGATAGTCACTGTTCAAGGTGGAAGCAGGAAGCCTCAAATCTTCCTCCACTAACTTGAAATTCATTCAGGAACAGGACTCAAATTCCAATTTCCTGCTGGGTTTTCAAGAACATCTTTCTCTGACTTTCCCTGGGGGTGGGGTTAGGGTGGGGGTGGGGGTCTGCTTTTCAGAGCGTTTCAGATAGGTGATAGGAAAGAGGACAGAAGAATCCATAAGTTGCACTCCAATAAAGTTATACAGGCTTGTAGAGTGACCGCTCACCCAACCATCAAACCCTTACAAGGCAGGATATAAGTCTCATAGTCAGTCAATTCTTAATTTGAATCCAGTCAGTCTGTCTGTCACCTATTTTTTTCTCCCCTAGACAATGCTTCACACTCACATACAGCTTACCTCATGTCCTCCCTCTAGGTGACAATTTTA
>JADRCD010235498.1:0-22289 GCA_019843815.1 Montemys delectorum
AGAAAAAAAAAATCAAAGCCCTACCAACCATTTCCTTTTGAACAATGGAGAAGGGGCTCCTCCCAACCCCCATATGGGCACTGGGCTTGTGTGGAATATAGTCTCCGGGCCTTACACAGTTCTCAGCAGGTGAGGGCTATTTTTACTGCAGAACACCTAGGTAGGCTTACTGAGCAGGCAGAGAGGAGAGAGGCCAGCCTCCTACCACTGACCCTGGCTGGTGACTCCTGGGTGGGACTCAGCCTGTGGCATCTCTGCCTTTGTTCTACAAGAATACCTGTTTCTGAGTCTTCCCTATGTGTGGGGACCCTGCCGTACAGTCCACAGGCAGACTCAGCCCCCAGCAAGGCATCCTTCATGGACAGGGGTGGGGGTGGGGGAGTTGCCCTTGAAGGTACCTTCCTGCCCACTGCCGGGCTCCAAGTTTGGCAGAGGTGACTTCCCTACTGCAGATGAAGGGTCCTTTGATATGTTTGCTGCTTGACTGTTACTTACTAGTGAGTGACTATAGTTTTAAGGATAGCGGGTCATAGATCTGCATGTCAGAGCCGAAGGTGGCTTCAGAGAAGCTCAGCACAGCCGCTGTGAAAGATCTCACACAGGCATACAGGGTGCCGTCAAACAGAGTGCTCTCTGTACGGATGCAGCTTGCTGGGCAATGAGCTTGCTGGTCCTGTCTCTGGGATGGTCTGTGCAGTCTGACCTGATGTCAGCATCCGGTGTAAGTTTTGACTTTTCACACATTTGACTCTTTGGCCAATGTGTGAGATCACAGGTATTTTCCTGAAGCAAGTAGAGCCAGAAGGGTCAGGATATCGACCTTGTTGGAAGACACATCTTGAATTTTATCAAGGACTTTCCAGCCTTTCACCTGAGCACTCTCCATCTGTTTAGCCCAATCAGAGGTTTCAATCTCCAACAGGAGAGAACAGAGTAAGTCCTCCAGGCTGAAGGGACTCCTGTCCACAAGCTGCATAAAGCAATAATCTAAAGAAGGTCCCTGAGCCAGTGCCTAGCTGTTACTCACAAGCTAGAGGAAGACTGAGTGGGGGGCTACAAGGCAGCCATCAGAGTGGTCCCTCCCCCATCAGAGCAGCCTGGGGGGACCATAGGGCAAGGAATTGGGAGGGGTAGACTCACCGGTGTTTCCTACATGCTAATGCATGTTTGTTAGCATACACACACACACACACACACACACACACACACACACTTACTGTCTTAGCTATTATCCTATTGCTGTGGAGAGACACCATGACCAAGGCAATTTATAAAAGAAAGCATTTAATTGAGGGCTTGCTTATGGTTTCAGAAGGTTAGTCTGTGGCCATCACAGTGGGGGAGCATGGCCTCAGGCATGCAGGCAGGCTACTGGAGCAATAGCTAAGAGCTTACATCTGATCCACAGGCAAAGAGGCAGAAAGAGCAAGAGTGGACCTAGCATGGGCTTTTGAAACATCAAAGCCCACCCCTGTGACACACCTCCTCCTACAAGGTCACACCTACTCCAACAAGGCCACACCTCCTAAGCCTTCCCAAACAGTTCTACTGACTGGGGACCAAACATTCAAATATCTGAGCCTTTGAAGACCATTCTCATTCAAACTACCACACTCACATACATCTATATGCTAACACACACTGATACACACATACATGCTCGCTCATATGGATCTGCATGCTTAGACATTTTCTGATATGTATGTAAGCTCATATGAGCATATATAGTGAAATATCCTTATACACATTGTCTTAGTCAGAGTTTGTATTCCTGCACAAAACGTCATGACCAAGAAGCAAGTTGGGGAGGAAAGGTTTATTCAGCTTACACTTCCACATTGCTGTTCATCATCAAAGGAGGTCAGGACTGGAACTCACACAGGGCAGGAGCTTAGAGGCAGGAATGGATGCAGAAGCCATGGAGGAATGCTGCTTACTGGCTTGTTTCCCCGGGCTTGCTCAGCTTGCTTTCTTATAGAACCCTGGAAAGACTACCAGCCAGGGATGGCTCCACCCACAATGGGCCCTTCCAACCATGATCACTAATTGAAAAAATGCCTTACAGCTGGATCTCATGGAAGCATTTCCTCAAGGGAGTCTCCTTTCTCTTTGAAAGCTCCAGCTTGTCTCAAGTTGACACACAAAATCAGCCAGTACACATATGTACATGAATTCTCACATGTATGCATACATGTGTTTACAGGTGATCACATTCATACATCCCTCCTCTTATACTCTATGCACACATCTGTACACATGCACACAAAAGACAAGCTGTCATCAACACACAAGTACATGGACATGAACACACATGAGCCCACAGAGTCACACACACAATTTCACCTATCCATTTAGGGACGTGTATATGCATTTCCACACATGGGCCCATTCACACACCCTTACTCATGGGTGCTTGTTCATGTACCCATTTGAACCTTGGCCATCCTCCCACCCAGAACATATTACATGTCTCCGAGTCTGACACAAGGGCCCTTGCTCCCTACTTTAGCTATTCCGAGATGAACAGTCTTTTTTTTTGTTGTTGTTTTTTGTTGTTTGTTTGTTTGTTTGTTTGTTTTTTCGAGACAGGGTTTCTCTGTATAGCCCTGGCTGGCCTGGAACTCACTCTATAGACCAGGCTAGCCTCAAACTCAGAAATCTGCCTGCCTCTGCCTCCCAAGTGCTGGGATTAAAGGCATGCGCCACAACTGCCCGGTCTGGATGAACAGTCTTGACCATTCTCCCTCCAGGACATGTTGCATGTTTCTGATGTAAGGGCCCTTGCTTCCTATTTCATCTCTTTCTGGGTGAGCTATGGCCGTGGGGACTTATGGGAGTAAAGTTTTGTCCCATGAGATCTGCTTTTTGTTTTGCGTCTGGTTTCTGCTGTGGCTCTGTGGGACATGGAGCTGAGATGATCTGACCCTGGTAAGGAGGGAGTTTTGCTCTCCCGCTCTCCTGTGATGGATTCACCCACATGTCCAACAGAGACTGAAAGGCAGCCACAAAGAGGACTAAACAACCAAGTTCTTCGCTGGCCAA
The DNA here is from genome assembly GCA_019843815.1 of Montemys delectorum. NCBI lineage: Eukaryota > Metazoa > Chordata > Mammalia > Rodentia > Muridae > Montemys > Montemys delectorum. The sequence goes on from JADRCD010235498.1 coordinate 3,043, forward strand.
GGTTTCCTTATAGCCTTGTCTTCCTCCCCACCCCCACTCTCAAATCTCAGAACAATGTTGTTTTTCTCCTGGAGTTCCGATTCCTAGAACAGTTTAGGAGGGACACTGCAAGCAGCCACATACCATCCTGCACAGCTCCAGCCCTGGCCTCTCCGTGGAGTTTCCACAGTGTTTTCGTTCTCTTTATCCTATGTAAAAGGAACAGGGCTCTGGGCGCAGATGGTGCCCCTCCAGCACCGGTAATTATTGCTGCCGGTGGCTCTGATAACGTTCTGAGGGCTGCCTTGGGCACTGTTGCTCTGGCTTTTGTTCTGACTAAGTCACTTTCTTTCCTCCTTTGGAAATGAAGATAGACAACAATATCTAGGGAGTGGGGCCAGGGAATACTGACAAGAGAGGAACCTTTAAAACACCACTCTCAAAAGAGGCGCTGGGGAGAGGAATGGAGACTCTGGAGCTCTGGGTTGTGTCTGGGCTTCAAGGGAACCAATTAGCAAACACCAGGATTTCTGTGCTCAGACAGAGGGACCTGCTGTCTGGAATGGGCGTGCCTTCTGAGTCATGGAGGACCTGAGGGCTGTCTGTCCCACTGGCATGGCCGGAAGCTGGCCCCTTCAGAGGAAGTGGATGGATGCATCGAGACAGAATTTGCGGGATGTGACATCTCAGCTGTTGCTGCCGTGACTGCATGCACATGACCTGCACAAGATCAAACCAGCCAAAATAGCGGCGTAGGTTGGAGGAGGTGCTCAGGAAGCCCCACTCCTACCTTAGGAGATACTGATAATTGATGGCTTCTGGGAGCTCCGGAGAGTCAGTTCTCCCTCCCCCTTCCCCCTCCCCCCTCCCTCCCCCTCTCTCTCTCTGTCTCTGTCTCTCCAGGGATATGACTGTCTCTGTCTCTGTCTCTGTCTCTGTCTCTCCAGGGATATGATTGTCTCTGTCTCTGTCTCTGTCTCTGTCTCTGTCTCTCCAGGGGTATGACTGACAAGCATCTGTCTACCCCTGCTCCAGTAGATGGCCCTACTCCCATGCACATACAAACAGCAGCAAGTAGATTCAGAGTGTTTTTTAGAGAGCACATACATTGGGAAGGGAAATAGCACTGGAAAAATAGAGGAGGAATTGAAGGGTGGATTTGATGGAAACACATTCTATGCATGTATGCAATAAATAAAAAATTTAAAAGAAGCTAGCATTTTATGAATCCCTTACTAAGAACTTGTTCAAAGTCTGTACTCCCAGAAGCTCCAAGGGTAAATGAATTGAGAGGAGACTATTACACACAGGCAAATAAATACTAAAAAGGATGAAGTCAGTAGATGGGCCTGTCCTAGTAGGACGATGACATCGGAAAGCCAAGGTGCAGACCCCAGCTCTTGACTCAGGCATCCAGCCTCCAGAGCACTGGACAGTGGAGCTCTATTAGCGTCTGATCCATGTACCATGCCGTGTGTGTTCAAATGCAGCAGGTAGGAACTGGATTTATAACATCTTTTTTCACTTTAGTGTGAAGAACCTTTTACCCACTTAGCTTTCCCGTAACCCCTCAACTCTGGTTGTAAAACACTTGCATGAATGTCCCCTGTGATAAGTTGAAGCATCTCCTAGGGGAAAACTAGTGACACCCGAGAACAAAAAACCACATCTCCAGTCTCTGTTCATTGACTTTTTTCCATATCTTCACATTTAGGGACTACATTGAGTGTAAGTGAGAAAATATGTCGATAAACATGATCAGTTAGAATTTTCATTTCTGTTTGGGTGGTGAGTTGGGGTTTTATGGTATAAAAGACAACTTCCTTCCTTGGACTTTGTAAACTGAAGTTCTCAGAAGAGAAGCCCCACCTGTGGTAAAGATTCTATGAGATTAGCTGGGGGGTGGTGATAGATGCCTTTAATCCCAGAGTTAGGGAAGCAGAGGCAGGCAGATCTCTTGAATTCTCTGAGTTCGAGGACAGCCTGGTCTGAAAAGTGAGTTCTAGGACAGCCAGGGCTATCGAGAGAAACCCTGTCTCAAAAAATCAAAACAACAACAACAACAAAAGGTTCTACAAGATTGATCTTCTGAGTAGAGATTTGAAATTATGGAGACTGGGGATAGTGCTGATCTGGAGGCAAATTATCTCAACAGCCATACATTGCCCACCTCTGTGTCTGACCTGACTATCAGATAAAAGTTTTTAAAAATATATTTATTTTTATGTACGTGTGTCTGTGCGTGCAAGTGCCATGTATGTGCAGGTGCCTGCAGAGGCCCTGGTGCTAAAGTCACAGACAGCTCTGAATTGTCCTACATGGGTGCTAAGGATTGACCACAGGTCCTTTGAATAGCAGCAAACCTCTCTCAGTTTCTGAGCCATCTCTTCAGCAAAAAACTTTTGCAATGTATTGTTAGCAGATCCAAAAGCTAAGAGTCACCAGATACCATCTGAGACAGATAGCTCAGGCCTCCTTGCTTCGCTCTGTAACCCACTAGTATATGGAAGATTTTTCCTGGGGAGACTAACACACTCAAACATGTCTACTCACCCCAGATTGGGAACCTACAATAGACCAGAGTATAGATAGCATCAAAGTTCAACTTGACAAACTCATGAGTTTTATTGGGGTTACTTCTAGGAGTGAGTGAGGGGTTACTTACAGAAGTAAAAATAGTTCTATGACAGCTATATCACCAAAACCTACCTCAGCATGAGTGATGGCTCACAAAAGTTGGAAACTTGTAGCATACTGCACACACGGGTTGCAGGCAGCTCGACAGATTGAAGAGTGTCCTTTCCTGGCTTGGTTGGTCTGAGCCTCTTCCAAACACCTCAGTTGGTCTATGTTTCTCTCATCCAGGTACCTCGTCTTGTTTTAAGAGTCTTCTCTGCAGCTTGGCTTGTCTGAAAGGGACTCTGAGCAGTCTTTTTTGTTAATACACTCTTAGGGAACGAGAAGCCTAGTAAATCTGCTCAGTTTCAGGGACTTCCTGAAGCTATTTTCAAGCCCAGTGAGTCTGGTCAGTTTGAGGGACGACCTGAAGCTATTTCAAGTTGTATACTTCCTGTTTCTAGGAGCTTCCCCTGAAGAATGGAATGGTTCAATCATGGAGGAAACTGCAACCCAGCACCTGCCTTACCTGATATTAGAGTGACTGTTCTATCGCTGTGAAAATATATACAGCATGACCAAGATAATGTATAAAAAAAGCATTTAACTAGGGGTTGGCTTACAGTTTCAGAGGGTTAGTCCGTGACCATCATGGTAAAGACCATGGCAATACACAGGCAGGTGTGGTGCTAGAGCAGGAGAGGAGAACTTATATCCTGTCCTGCAGGCAGAAGGCAGAGAGGTTGGATATGGCATAGGCTTCTGAAACCTCAAAACTCACTCCCCAGTGACACACCTCTTCCCACAAGGCTACACCCACTAACCCTTCCTAAACAGTTCCACCAACCGAAGATCAAACATTCCAACATGTGAGCCTCTGGGGTTCTCATTCTCATTCAAACCATCACAGTGGAACCGAAAAGAGACTTGATTTATTATTTTCTTCTGTTACTACAGAAACTTCATGACACTGTGGTGACATTGGAACATGGTATTTGGGGTACCCTGAATCTGTATTCCTTGACCACCACCATTCCTATTCTACTCCAGAATGAGCTATCTTCTATTCTTTTTTTTTTTTTTTTTTTTTTGGAGAGAAATATGTGAGGGTTTTGTTTGTGTGTCAACAATACCTCCAATTGTGCCAGTTCAGAAAAAAAAAAAAATTCCCCGTGGGGTTTTCTCTGAGCTCTTGGGTGTACAAGGATCCACACTCGCATTGCCATTCATTCTTCCTCTCTGGTTTGTGATTCTGCCAGGGGCACTGTTAAAAGAGTTACAGAGCTGATAAGAGGGAAACTGGGCCAGGATTTAAATGAATGCTTTTAGACAAATATCCGTTCAATCTCCAATTCTAATGCTAATTACATCTGTGGATCAAAGGCCACTCGCTAAAGTCTGGCTTCTGAAAAACAGGAAGAGATTTACTTTCTTGTTTGATATTTTCATGGGACTTGAGGGAGGGAGGGAGGGAGGGAGGGAGGGAAAGGGGGAGGGGAATGAGATGTGGGAAGGTGGGCTTCTCCTCCACCTCCGGGCGTGGGGGGAGGTGGTAGGCCTTCTGTGTGAGGGTGTGTGTGTGTGTGGGGGGGGGTCCTGATGCTTTGAAGCTCCTGCTTCACCCTTCCCTTCTGCTCTGAGGTTTTTCTGAGAGAGAATTCCACAAGCCACATTATGATGGGCTCTCACAAGCAGGTAGAGCAGATAGATCTCTTTACTATGATGGCTGTTTGCCTCAGAGGATAGCTCCTTGCTACAGAGACCAAGGTGAGGCAGAGACATTAGAGGGACAAAGGCTAAGGCCTGTCGCAGTGGGAAGTGGCAAAGCAGAGCAGGGAGTGGGCAGTGTGACAAATTGGTCCTCATACAATTACAAAGCTTCTGTAAGGCAAAGGACATTGTCAATAGGACAAAACAGCAACCAACAGATTGAGAAAAGATCTTTACCAATCCTATATCCAATAGAGGGCTAATATCCAATATATACAAAGAACTCAAGAAGTTAGACTCCAGAGAACCAAATAACTCTATTAAAAATGGGGTACAGAGCTAAACTAAGAATTCTCTACTGAAGCATACTGAATGGCTGAGAAGCACCTAAAGAAATGTTCAGCATCCTTAGTCATCAGGGAAATGCAAATCAAAACAACAAATTAATGCTTTTAGACAAATATCTGTTCAATCTCCAATTCTAATGCTAATTACATCTGTGGATCAAAGGCCACTGAGATTCCACCTCACACCAGTCAGAATGGCTAAGATCAAAAACTCAGGTGACAGCAGATGCTGGGGAGGTTGTGGAGAAAGAGGAACACTCCTTCATTTCTGGTGGGATTGCAAGCTGGTACAACCACTCTGGAAATCAGTTTGATGGTTCCTCAGGAAATTGGACATAGTACTACCAGAGGACCCTGCTATACCACTCCTGGGCATATACCCAGAAGATGCTCCAACATGTAATAAGGACACATGCTCCACTATGTTCATAGCAGCCTTATTCATAATAGCCAGAAACTGGAAACAACCCAGATGTCCCTCAACAGAGGAATGGATACAGAAAATATGGTGCACTTACACAATGGAGTACTACTCAGCTATTAAAAACAAGGAATTATGAAATTCTTAGGGAAATGGATGGATTTGGAGAATATCATCCTGAGTGAGGTAACCCAATCACAAAAGAACACACATGGCATGCACTCACTGATAGTGGATATTAGCCCAGAAGCTCTGAATACCCAAGATACAATCCACAAACCACAAGAACTCAAGAAGAAGGAAGACCAAAGTGTGGATACTTTGTTCCTTCTTAGAAGGGGGAACAAAATACCCATCTAAGGAGTTGCAGAGACAAACTATGGAGCAGAGACTGAAGGAAGGACATTACAGAGACTGTTCCACCTGGGAATCCTTCCCATATTCAATCATCAAACCCAGACACTGTTGTGGATGCCAGCAAGTGCTGGCTGACAGGAGCCTGACATAGTTGTCTCCTGAGAGGCTCTGCCAGTGCCTGACTAATACAGAAGTAGAGGCTCACAGCCATCCATTAGACTGAGCACAGGATCTAAGGAGCTAGAGAAAGGACTCAAGGAGCCAAAGGGTTTGCAGCCCCTTAGGACAAATAACAATATGAACTAACTAGTACCTTCAGAGCTCCCAGGAACTAAACCACCAACCAAAGAGTAAACATGGTGGGACTCATGGCTCCAGCAGCATATGTATAGCAGAGGATGGCCTAGTTGGCCATCAATGGGAGGAGAAGTCCTTTGTCCTGTAAAAGTTCTATGCCCCAGTGTAGGGGAATGTCAGGGCCAGGAAGTGGGAGAGAATGGGTTGGTGAGCAGAGGGAGGGGGAAGGGAACAGGGTTCCCCCCCCCCCAGAGGGGAAACTGGGAAAAGAGATATCATTTGAAATGTAGATAAAGGTAATATCTAATAAAAAAAGAAATAAAAAAAACCCAAAACCAAACCAAAACAAAACAAATATTTAAGGGGGAAGAGTATTCTAGGCAAAGGATGGAAAAGGCTAAAAGCCTCAGGTAGAATGTTCTAGAAACATATCAAAGAGTCCAGGGCCTGAAGGTGAGTGCAGGAGGCTTGAGGAAGTGAGGAAGATAGGGTGGGGAGAGGTCACAGTGACCCTGAAACCAGCTTAAGCAAAGTGTGGCAGCTCCTAGAATAGAATTTAGTCTACACCAATTATGGAGCCCTGGCCACTTACACTGAGCCGTTTGAGGTCCACGCTTGGCAGCAGATGGGTGTGACTGTCCTGTTCCCCCCGAGTTCCTCTCCAGGCGCTGGCTCTCTGCTTCAGTGCTTGTGGCCTGCTCTGAGCTATCAGAGAGGTCCAAGAGAGAGAGGCCTCACAGCTCTGACCTCAAGCATGGCCTTTGGGAGATGCTGGGCAGTCTCTGAGGTCACTGATACTTCCTGTCAGTCATGTGGAGCTGGATCCCACTCAGGGTGCTTCAAAGAGGATCCAAGGTAGACAACTTCCCACCATCCCAGTTCACTGTCTTCCTGGCACGGATGGCCACTTCATCCAGGAACGATGTCGGAAGCAAGGCTAGAAAAACTTCTACATCAATACACCCGCTAGGTACGTCCTCTCTTTGGGTTCCAGCTAAAATAGTTTTGTAAAACTGAACTTGAGCAGGTCCAGTATTCTTACCCACCATCTTCTTTCTTTAAAAAGTATATGTATTTTTTTTTCCAGTTATAAGTGTGTCTTTGTATGTGTACACGTAAGTACAGAACCCTTCGAGGCCAGAAGAAGGTGACAGATTCAGTGGAGGTGGAAGTGATAGGCAGTCATGAGCTGCCTTGACAAGGGGTTTGGGGAAGCCAACTGGGGTCTTCTGCAAGAACGGTCCCCACTCTTTGCTGCTGAGCCATTTCTCTAGGCCCTGTTCACCATCTTTATGTCACAGGTTAAACACACCTAGACATGTCCCTCTTTTTTTTAAACTTTCTGACCATTGGCTCTAGGACTTGAGCTAAACATGGCCTTCTTGAGCACTGACCTCCAACTGAGCATGCTCAGATATGTATCCATCAAAAAAATGTCTAAAATATCCATGATTCCTGTAAGGTGCTAGTTTAGGGGCAACTCCAGTCTCCAACCTGTCTGTCACAGTCACAGTGGAACATCATCTTCATTCTTTTACCTTCTACTTCGTTTTGTGTCAAGCACAGAGGTGACATTAGTTTTCCATCGTCAAGGGAGCCCCCTAGGATCGTCTCCTCCTGAAGACTCGCCTTTTTATTTTTTTTGAGGCAGGGTCTCACTATATAGTTCTGATTGACCTGAAACTCGATTACATAGACTAGTGTAGGTTGGCCTGGAACTCCCAGAGATCCACTTATCCCTGCCTCCCAAGTGCTAGTATTAAAGGTGTATACCACCACACCCAGATCAGTCTCTAACTTCACCTATGGCCATACAGCATGGATTCTGTCCAGTCATAACCTGCCCTGTGTCCCACAGAGCTTTCTCTGCAAACCACTGCCTCACGGGCATGGTGCAGTCGCAGAGCCTACCTTCCCTCTGATCTTCGGCCATTCCCCTAGATATACCGCGTGCCCACTATATCCAGGCTCCATCGGTCATGACCACATGGCTCTTCCCAGAAGTCAGTCCTTACTCAGGAATCCGTGATGTCCATGTGCTCTCTGCTTCAGTTTCCCTGCCTCTTATCTTCTGGCCCTCCTCTTCCTTCACCTTACTCCACATCCTGCTTGTGCATGGAGATTTCATCCAGGCCTCTTGATGCTTCTTCACACTCTGACGCTTCCCCGTTCTTCATGTGCTGAGTAGGTCTAGATCCTTGCCTCTCACCCCCGACTCAAGCTCCGCACTCAGGCTGCATCCACATGTCTACTTTGAGACCGAAATGCTTCCCTAAACTTGACACGTTGGCTCTGTTTCCCAATCTTTTCTCCATCTACGTGCTGAAAACATTCTATTGGTTTCTCCTGGGTTTGGGAACAAACTCCAACTCTATTCTACCCACAATCCCTTTCAGCCTGGCCCTGCCCATACAGCTAGCATTACCTTTTACTGCACTGGATGCCACGCCTCCCTCCCCCATGAGTTCCAATCAGCTTGGTTCTTTAATACGGCATACCTCACAAAACGAGGCCATCTTGTCTGCTCTTTCATTTTTCTAGATTTTTGTTTTGGTTTTTTTGTTTGTTTGTTTGGTAACTCTTCTCATGGTTCTTTGACTCTCACTTCCTCTGAAAGGCCTTCTGCGGTCATGACATGAGCAATAGAAAATCCCCCTGTGATGCCCTGTTGCAGTACATTAAACTCCTTCACACTTCTTTCAGAATATGTGCATCCATTCTTGGTGAACAGGCTTATGGGTCTTTTATCTGCCTTGCTGTCCAGGAGTGTCTGATTCCTGTGTTCCTGGGGCCCATAGTGCAGGTCCTAGCTGGGCTGATAAGCAAGCAAGAGCTGTGGCTGTTGCCTGTCCCTCACCTACACTTGCTCTCCAGTACCTGGGCCTTTTGCAATAAGTCACTCAATCACAGTAAGTCAACAAATATTTACAGAGCCCTTCTGTCAGGTGCTGCTGGGCATTGGGGATTAAAAGATGAATCAGTCTTTCAACTGGCCCCCAGGAGGTTCACGGCCTACTTGGGAAAATAGACACCTAGGCAGATCAACAGGCTCCTACATGCCCTACTCCCACTGATGACTGTTCCCATGTGTCACAAGCAAGGGTGATTTGCCCAGCTTGAGGCGAGGGTCTGGGATTTCAATGGAAAAGGCTATTAGTGAGTGGAGGGTTCAGGTCTTCAGATCTAGGCCAGGTGTGTAACTGCTGAGCTTCCAGCCCCTAGGACGAGCATGCAGGAGGGAGAGGGCCTCCGATGAGACTTGTCAGCCTCTCGTGCCTGCAGGACACACAGGTGGGGTGCTTAGGCAGGCTCCTATGCACAGGGAACAGGCTGGGACGTACCTAGGAATGAGGTCGAGAGCCAAACATGGAACCCTGAGGACAAACCCTCTGAAGAGCATTCTTTCAATCTGAGAATGTATGAAGTTGGAGAGAAAGTGTTCAGATGATCTAAAGACTTCCCTGTGGTTTCCTGTTATGACTTGTAACATGTTAAAGAAGAAAATATTAACTACCCTCATCACCTCTGCCAGCTCCAGGAGTGGAGGCTGAGCCCCTAAGGGTTCTTTTCCTGTGCTGGGTTTTATCTTTCATGTTCCTTTAAGATGTTGGACTGGGGCCCACTGGTTCAGATCTCTGACTCTTAGACTATCACTCACTCTTACTCCCCAGAGGCAGTGGCCCACCACACAAACTCATCTTCAATACAAATGCAACCTTCTACCTCAGTGGCCTCCTGGAGCTCCCCTGCCTTCTCCTAAGAGGTCTCTTGTAAGCATCTCCCTCTCCTTCCACTTCTATGGTCTTCCATAAGCATCTCCCAGACTTTGAACTTGATGTCTCCTGTTAGCATTCCCCAGTTCTATTTCCCATCTCCCCATGCTCCTTTCTCTTCCCTCCGGAGACAACACATTGAATCCTTTCATCCGGCTCTTGTGGTCTAGTCTCATCTTTAAGAACATGTTCTAACTATGTCTAAACCAGTGTGTGCCAGTGTTCAAATGTTATCTTTTAACTTCCCATCATAAAAACATACAGACTCTTTCACATGGCCCCATGGAAAATTCACCCACCTAATCAGAATGTGTGTTAGGAAGCTCTTATCTTGCCAGATTTTCCCTGGAAGAGAATGTGGCTTGCCAATAAAAATGCCTGGCCCTGAGCTCTTCCATCCTTACATGCCAGTGGTAGTAGGAGACCTTCAATTTGACCTTTCTGGGCTGTGCCGTTGACTTGGATTATTGTGAAACCCAGGGGGGAAATGTACAGGAAAGACTTAGGATGTCTTTCAAGACTCTATAACTTTGACCAAAGCCCGCCAGGCATGGCTTCTGTCACCACCATCCCCAGAGTGCCAGTGAGGAGCTGCAGAATTACCGTGTTAGACAAAACCTTTAGGACGTAGAGACACAGTTCATTTGCTTTCACAGATAAGAATAATGGCTGAGGGGCTGGAGAGATGGCTCAGCGGTTAAGAGCATTATCTGCTCTTCCAGAGGTCCTGAGTTCAATTCCCAGCAACCACATGGTGGCTCACAACCATCTGTAATGGGATCGGATGCCCTTTTCTGGCATGCAGGTATGCATACAAAGAGAGCACTCATTTACATAAAATAAATAAATAAATCTTAAAAAAAAAAAAAAAAGAATAAGAGCTGAAGAGACAATCCACTCTGGCCTCCAATTTTGTGCACAGTTGAGGCTGGCCTTGAACTCCTGATCCTCCTGCCTCCACCTCTAGAGTGTTTGAGAATACAGCATGGGCTACCATGCCCAGCTTATAAGCTGGTCTTTGACCTTACTTAGAGATAAGATTATAGTGAGCAAGCGGATTTCGATTTCGATGTTGACCCCGCTTACAATTACTGTACAGTTCTCAGGATGTCTTCCAAAAACCATAAGTAAGTTTAAAACACACCCAAAAACTGTGCTCAGAGGTGCTGGGGCCTCAGCTCCATCCTTTTTTTTTTTTTTTTTTTTTTTTTTTGTCTCCCTTCAGAAAGAAGTCATTTGATTACTCATGATCTGCACAGATTCTGCCTGGCCTCAGTATTGACTGAGAGGTGGTCATATGACTCACCAGGAGCCTGGGAGCTGCCAGGAGACTTTCTGCTCTTGGTCTTGTTGTTGTTGTTGTTGTTGTAGTTGTAGTTGTTGTCTATTTTGTTTTGTTTTGACAGATAACTATAACTCTGGCTCACCTGGAATTCGTGATGTAGACCAGGCTGGCCTGGAACTCACAGAGATCTACCCCTGCTTCCCAGGTGCTGGTATGAAAGGTGCCAACCCTGGCAAAAATCATTGCTCTGCTGCCATGTGGGTTCTGGGGATCAGACACAGGCTGCCAGGCTTAGAGCTAGGTGCCTTCCCCTTCCCAGGTACCTCCTGCTAACTCCTTTGGCTGTTTGTTGTTGCTGCTGGTTTTTTTTTGATTGCCGTTGTTACTGAATCACAGCCAAGCCTTGCGTATACTAAACACACACTCCATTTCTGCACCGCACCCCAGCCCTAGGCTTATACCTCTCCCGCCAGCTTGGGTGAGGGATCTCGGAGCAGGAGTTTCAGACATCTGCAGTCCTGAATCCCAAGAGGACAATGATGCTAAGAATAGAGTTGAGGTATGGACAGAAGCCAGGACCCTGCAGCATCCTTTGGGCTCTGGCACGGGCTACCTGCCTTTGCGCTGAGGCTCACATGCATGGCACTGCCTCTGCTGCTAAGCAGGCATGAAGAGGAGATAGCACACACAATCGACCTCTCCGCACCTTCACTTTCTTTGCAATCTAATGGAGCTTGGTTCCTCCACAGGGGCTCCGAGCTGCTCTGAACTGAGAGTCCTCCTTTGAAAGTAGCTGAGTGTACAGCACCCATGGTGTACAGACCCCTTTCACGTTTTGCACCCCCGTGGGGTACACACCCAATGCTGGTTCTCGCTGTACGCAGTAACCGCTGCTCCTGGACTGTAAAGGTTCACACGAGGTCAGCCATTCGATCCATCTCACCCTTCATGTTCCCAATAGCAGACAGAGGCCAGGAGCTAACTAAAGGTCACACACCTCTGCACCAACTGATGCCCAGAGTTCAGTGAGGTCTGGTAGTGCTGACAGGTGGGCATGGCCTCTGGCTCACAAGTTCATGCTTTCTAGTGGGCTCTCAGAGACATTTACCAACTAAGCAGCCAGTGGAATCACCAGCTGTCTGTCTACCTGTCCATCTACCCATGTCTCTCCAAATGTGCTGGTCAGATTGGTAGACCCAGCACCCCTGTCATGACTCATGACTGTGTTAACTCTCATTTCTTATCTGTAGGTTAGAGGTCCAACCGAGATGGTTCTGGGTTTTGGTCATGGCTTTCCTTGGTAGTGCAAAGGAAATTGCTTCCTTTGTTCCTTTGGCTTCTAGAGACTTCTGTAGCATCTTATATTCTGGCCCCTTCATGGCCAGGACACTTCCTGATGTCTTTTCTCTGACCATCTGCTGTCTTGCCTCCTTCCATCTCTCTTCATCCTCTTTGTTTGCCTTTTCTCCAGGGCACCGAGGATTATAGCAGGCTCACCCAGGTCAGTGGCTTGCCAACTCATTAACCCCACAGCCTGAGTTCCCCTCTCCCATGTCAGCTGACATCCACGGACTCTGTGAATCAGGCCGTAGACAGCTGTTGGGTTCTTATTCCCGCTGTCTCAGGTTCTGGTACATCAAAAGCTCTTTAGAGAGACAGTGTGTGAGCACTGTGGAACTTGCATCACAGTTTAACGTTCAAATGTCCAAAGTGTGCTTTAAGAGGCTCTCTCTCTCTCTCCTTCTGGTAGAATTCCTTAGGCTAATGTGGTTTACAGAGAGTTTTAGACTTGAGAGTCATCTCAGCAGACAAAGTGTTACTCCGTAAGGAAAGCTTTTATAAAGACCTACAAGGGCCGCCATTCCTTGCCTCCTGACTGATTCCCTCTGCTTTGGGGTTTTCCATAGTGAACCCCTCCCCCCTTGGGCTAGTCTTCTAAACCTACCCTTTAGCCTGGCATGTTCAGGAGCTGCCACCTCCGGAGATGAGATCATCTCCCAAGTTGTCAATCACTGTCATTTCTCCCAACTCCCCGGGCCTGAGGCACTGAGCCATTAGCCTTTCCCAGGGTCTCCTCTGCCAGTTCCGGGCCTCTGCTCTCCTGCTCCTGGATACAATTTCATAGCCTTTGATGTTTGAATCTCTCCTCAGATCAGGGAGCATGCCTGGGGCTCTGCCCAGGGGATGCTGGACTGAGACTTTCGGCTGGTAAGGATCGTCTGGGGATCAGGGAATGCTCAGAAGGCAAGGGCTAGAATGCTCAGTGACAAGGGGGTGCAGCAAAGCCATTGACCTCCACTGAGGTGATCTGAGGTTACCATGGAGACCAGATGGAGCACCTGAGACCATTTCACCTGGGTATTCAGGAATACCTGTTGAGTAAGGAGGGTGTCTTAGTGGTCCCTAGCCTGGTATCCTCCTCCTAGCCTGTGGTTCTCACCAATCGGCTATATAGATTTCTTCCTGCCCTGCCTGTTGTCTACCTACATACTTTTCCATCCCCTCATTCACTGACAATTTAGGAGGAGGGCTTGGCCTTCTTCCTGGATGAACCCTGCCAACTAGCATCCTCTAACTTCATGTCTGCCCATAACCCAAGAGCACCTTCTTCCTTGGAAGCAGAGTTCAGTGTAATTAGTTAAAATAAGATGCATTCATCCTAGCTTATGGCGGGGGGGCCCTAAATCTAGTCTAAGTGGTATTCCTCCAAGAAACAGAGGAGAAACAGAAACCATGGAAAGAGCCACAGGGAGGGTAAGGCATAGTTGGAGTGGCACGTCTACTGGGTGAGGATCCCCTAGCACTGGGGCAGCTGATGGAACTGGGAGCAGGGATGGGCAGGGATAGGCAGGGATGGGCAGGGATGGGCGGAGCCCACTGCTCTTACACCAACTGTGAACTCCAGTCCCTAGCCCATAAGCATCTGCACCCAGTCTGGAGTCTGAGCTGATTATTCCCACATCTCCATGACCAGACACTCGACAGAGACAAGTTCTGGGAGAGAGTTTATTTCAGCTCCTGGTTTCCGTCAGTCTCTCTGTTCATCGTGGTGGGGGAAGTTATGGTAGAACCATGGTGGCAGGAACTCATAGCTCATATCGCAAAGGGCCAGGAGACAAACAGGGACCACCTGAACCGGGAGGTTGTATAACCTCCACAGCCACTAGTGTCTCTTCTTCTCCATCCGCGGGCTCTTCGTGAAGCTTCTACAGCCTCCCAAAACAGCGCCACCAGGTGGAGAACAAGGGCTGCGGACACATCAGCCTGTAGCCGGGAGCCATAGCAGGATCCTCAGTCATAGTAGCTGTAGGAAGCCTATACCTTCTTCATCTGTATCTAGCCATGATCCAAGAGACCAAGGAAGCCAGGAGGTGACTCCCAGCAGCCATTGCTGGTACACTCAGTCTTTTCACTGCTGTCCTTACACATGGGGACAGGCTTGGGGTTCTTCCCACCACCTGAGCCATCCTAGCACAAGATGATGAATCGGACTGCATCTTCCCATTCTTCTAGTGTCTCAACGGTCGCCCTAAGTATTATATACTCTCTCCTAGCCTCAAGACCAACATGTGAGAGTCCTGGGTATGGATGATTCTGTTCTCAGAATATGCCATGGAAATGAGGCTCTGGCCACCAATAGTGTGATGATGGAGGCTGGAGAGATAGATGGCTCAGCGGTTAAGAGCACTGACTTCTCTTTCAGAGGTCATGAGTTCAATTCCCAGCCACCAGATGGTGGCTCACAGCCAACCACAATGGGATCTGATGCCCTGTTCTGGTGTGTCTGAAGAAAGCAACTATACTCGTCTATGTTAAATAAATAAATGAATAAATGAATGTTTAACAACAACAGCAAAAATAGTGTGAGGGCTTAGACAATGAGTTCTCTATGTGTTTTCATTTCTAAATACAGAGACCTATAACTGTTATCTAGAGCCAGCTGAGTCTGGGAACACAGTGGTCTAGGGATACGCAGAAATGCTACATCTAAGTGTGTGCGAGTACACACACATACACACACATCATGGCGGATATCATCACTCATGGAAATCCATTACTTGCTTCCTCCTGCTGTGACACATTCCTGACAGAAGCAATTTAAGGATCAGAGGATTTGTTTTGGCTCATGGTTTGACAGTTCAGCCCATCATGGAGGGAAGGCATGGCTGCAGGAGCTTGCAGCATCCCATCATTTTGGTGGTTTGAATAGGTTTGGCCCCTGTATTAGTCAGGGTTCTCCAGAGTCACAGAACTTATGGTAGTCTCTATGTAGTAAAGGAATTTATTGATGACTTACAGTCTGTAGTCCAACTCCCAACAACAGTCTGCAGCAGCTGTGAATGGAAGTCCAAGGATCCAGCAGTTGCTCAGTCCCACAAGGCAAGCAGGCGAAGCAGAGCGAGCCTTCCTTCTTCCAACGTCCTTATATAGATCTCCAGCAAAAGGTGTGGCCCAGATTAAAGGTGTGTGCCACCCCACCTTTAATCCCAGATGATCTTGCTTGAACTCGTAGATCTTCCAATCTTAATCTTCTAGGATTCATAGTCACTATGCCACCACACCTTTAATCCCAAGATGACCTTGAACTCGTAGATCTTCCAATCTTAATCTTCTGGGATTCATAGCCACTATACCTCAAGATCTCCATGCCAAGATTCAGGTCGGAAACTTGTATCTCTCAGCCTCCACATTAGGGCCACAGGTGAGCCTTCTAATTCTAGATTGTAGTTCATTTCAGATATAGTCAAGTTGACAACCAGGAATAGCCACTACAGCCCTCATCCACTCATGTGTTTGAACGTTTGGCCCATAGGGAGTGACACTATTAGGAGGGGTGGCCTTGTTGAAGGAAGTATGTCACTGTGGAGGCAGGCTTTGAGGTTAAATATGCTCAAGCTACACCCAGTGAGACACACAGTCTCCTTCTGTTGCCTGCAGATCAAGATGTAGGACTTTCAGCTCCTTCTCCAGCACCATGTCTGCCCGTATGCCGCCATGCTTCCTGCCATGATGATAATGGACTTAACCTCTGAACCTGTAAGCCAGCCCCAGTGAAATGATTCCCCTTATAAGACTTGCTGTGATCATGATGTCTCTTTACAGCAGTAAAACTCAAACAAAGACGGTCATGTCTGCAGTCAGGAGGCAGAGAGAGATGGGTGTGGATGCTCAGTCTAGTACTCCAGCCCTTAGGTGCCAGCTGTATTCAGGGCGACTTTTCCACCTCAATAAACCTAATCATCTTAGAGCTCCCTCACAGGCACGCCTATGTCTCCATAGCCATTCTAAACCCCATCAAGCTGAGAAGCAAGACCGACCACCGTAGCTCTCTCAAATGGAGGGAAACACAGCCTCCCCTTGGCAACTTCCCTGGATCCGGGTATGGTTATCCTCAGTCACACCTGCCCATCAACTCTGGGCCCACAGGCTCTATTGTCTCCTTGATTCTTCACACGTCTGCCCTGCCCACTGCAGCCTGTGTCACTTGCCCCTTCCATGTGCATGCATATCCAGGGGCTGGCACTCCCTGAACCACCTGATCATTTCCTGGCTTCTTGGCTGTGCTCCCAGCTGCTTCTTTTCTGGAAAAAGCTTTTATTTGGTGTTCCTTCACACCCATCCTGGACCTGCCTCTTTCCAATTTCTCCCTTCCCTGGGAGGAACCACCCACCCTTTTACAGGCTCGGCCCATCTCCCGATATTTTTCTGACATCTTCCTCTGGCCCAGCCTCTGGCCCCAACTGATTCTGTCAATCCCACCACAGACAAGCAATGTGTTCTTCACCCAGTCTCTTTTGCTGTTCTGTTGATGCAGTGTGTTGTGCGTACATGTGTGTGTGTGCGCGCGCCCACTCGAGTGCTTTGTTTGAGCTTAAACCTAGGCCCTCTCATGGACCAGAGCTTTCTACCAATGAGCTATACGCCTAGCCTTTTGTTAAATTGCCCAAGCTCAACTTGGACTTTGTAATCCTGTTGCCTGATCTCCCCCAGCCTCCAAATAACTGGGATGATGGACCTGAGCAACCAGACCAGGCAACACTGCTATATCCACCCTAGGCCAACCCTTTTGAGTCTCACTGGTTTGGCCACAGGAGTCTTCTGCTGGTCTGTGTGGTTTTGGCTTGGCTCTGCTTCTAGCCCATCTCAACACCTCCCAGGGCAGATGGCACCCCAAACACCAGCCATGTCCCATCTACCTGCTCATAAGCTTTGGTAGCTCCCATCTCACTCCCCGAGAACTTGCAGTGGTCAGCAAGCCTCCATTGGTGGGTCGCTGTCCTTGTCTCTCAAATTCAGTCCGTGCTAGCCACATTGGCCTCGCTTTGGTTGAACGTGCCAGGCAGCCTCTACCCCAGGACCTGTACACATTTTGTCCGTCTGGGGAACAACTCACTCTGTTAATGCCAGTCCTTCCTAAGGACTACTTTCTGTGAGATCCTATATATAAATATAACACCCGACACCCATACCTATCTCTGTTTCCTTTTCTTTGACAGTTTGAGCCCAGGTCACTACCCTCTCTCATTCTTGGCTACACCCGCCCAAGGAGGAAAGCTTCTTGCTAGCAGAGTCTTTTGCTGACTGCCCTCTGGTCCAGCGCCATCCTACACGGGAATCGGCATCTTCCTGGCAGTGCTTGTGGTATCCTCTTCCAGCAACTTTTCCTCCCTTTCTTCCTTCCTCTTTCATAAAGACTTTACTCTCATGTCTTTTTCCTCTGAGGAGTCCTCCCAGCCCCCACCCAGTCGTCCCCAAATTGCGTTAGGAATCCCTTTCGCTATCCCACAATCCCTTTCGCTATCCCACAATCCCTTTTGCTATCCCACAACCCCTTGCTCAGATTCTGCCATCCTCGCCTGTCCCTGCAATGGAATCCGAGCAGACTCCCGACTGTGCCCAGGTTATGGGTCACACTGTCCGAAGAAAGATGGAAGCCGGCCAGGAAGCTGACTCCTTGGGGTAAAGATGCTTGCTACCGAGACCTGAGTTTGATCCCTGAGATCTGCACGGTGGAAGAGAAGTTGTCCTCAGAACTCCTGTTGCTATAACCTGTTCCCCCGGGAAATGTGAACACTGTCTTCCTCCTCTTCCCTAAGGCCCCAAGGACAAACCTAAGTATAAGGCACCAAGAGTCACCCCGGGGGCACTAAGCTTATTAGGCTTACACAGAGAACACAGGAAAGTAACCAAAAATGGCCACAATGGAACAGCTTTGCAGAGACAACAGCTTTCTTCCCCTAGCGACACAGGTACAATCCTCCTCTAGTCTTCCCCCCCCCCATCTTCTCCAGTCCTTCCCCCAAGACTATAAGCAACAGGGCAAAACTGCTTACAGTCCCCTTGTTTGGGAGGGATGGCTGGATACTCAAGTGAGGGTGCCTTGGCCCTTCCCACTCCCTTCTTCCAAGAGGGAGGGGTCAACAGTTAAGAGATGACCTTTTGTGAACTCCTGTGTCCCTGTGCAACAACTCTCTATACATACTGTCGCACTCACGTACGCACATGCACACTCGACCACACCCCCACACACACACACACAAGCACGTATGCACATGTGCACACGTGTGCGTGCACAGGAGAGAGAACCAAGCATTTTTATTCATATCCCCTCCCTAGCAGAAGGACCCATGCATACAGATGGAAGAGACACTTGACAAGTGTCCTAAGACCTTGTCTGTGTCCCGTAGGTCATCAGGTCTTGAAGCTCCTTCATCTCCCACGGCTGGGTTATGATCAGATCATACAGCAATCTCGAGCTCCTGTTTCAGTGGGCTTGGGAACCCAGCCTCCTTGTCTGCAATGATCTGCTCCAGACAGAAAGGAAAAAGCATCCCAGATGGGTGGGGTGGGGGGGGATGTTTGCAAAGGGCTTCAGACCCACAGGAGGCCTGGAGGCTGGTGAGGTGACAGCTGGTCAGTGTGACAGCACTTGGCATTAAAGTAAACTATAAATGGTGACTGTCACAAGGCTCATGCTACATGCAGCCTATGCCAGTTTTTACACACTTGGGGTTTTTTGTGTGTTTGTTTGATTGGTTGGTTTTGGTTTTGGTTTTTTGGATGCATTGCATACAAGCTAGAGACGGGAAGTAAAGACTTTGGTTCTCTTGAAGGTTTGGAGTTGCCTGCCTGTACCTAAGGCCACCAATTTCCAAAGTTCAGTCCCTATAAGCAGCATCAGCCAGCCTGGGTTCTTGGGAAGTGATGTGAGTGTGTTAGTGATCTTGTCAGGGCAGCAGGCAATGTCATGCCTTGGCCACTTCTGAGGCTGAGGCAGCAGAGTCACAAGTTTAAGGCCTGTGTAGACCACAGACTGGCCAATGTAGGGAATTTAGGGACAGCTTGCCTCAAAATTAATGGTAAAAGGAAGGGCTGCATAGATAAGTCAATGGATTGAGCGATTACTGTGTCATTGTGAGGACTGGAGTTCAAATCCCCCAGAACCCACCTATAATCCTAGC
>JADRCD010235499.1:0-20780 GCA_019843815.1 Montemys delectorum
TGAAATAACAGGCTTGTGCGAGACAACAGTATGTTTAATTCTGTGTTTGCCATCTGATTGGCTCTCCTAATTCCATTAACAACAGATCCCACAGGAAGGCCCATAGATAGTGTATTATCTCTTTCTGTTTATGGTGTGGAAATAGCTCTATGATGACTAAATTACTGGACTGCTGGTCTATTCAGGTTGAAGTTCCAAACACAAGGGAGGTCCCTACCACAGTGCACTTCCTGCCATTTCTGCTTGCACACTGGTAAATTCCTGCCAAAATTCATCTTTCTCACCAATGGCATGAAGAAACAGCCAACAGAAACCAGCATTTTGATTTTGTCTATTTCCTCCAGAGTTCCAAGTGCTGGTAAGCTGGTAGTCATCTTTCAAAGTTATCCTGGGACCAGCTTTTCCCAGTGCACTGCCGTTGTTTGAGAAAGGTGACCAGACCTGAGCCTGAAACATGTTTCCTTGCTGCCTGTTCTATAATTATTAAAATGGGGGCAGTATAATCCAATGTCTCTGTTGTTCCTTTAGGATATGAATGGCACAAGTTGTGTCATGTTTAGATAACAATTCAGGCAAAGATACTGTTAACAAAGACCTCAAGCTGCAGTGTTGTACAAGGCTTTTCTCTGCAAAACTAAGGGGTTCTGTTCCTTACATAGAAACTCAACATCTTCATTTATGAAGTTGTCCAGGACCCCAAGTCTTTTTGGTCTTACTTCTACACCTGCTAAGGTTCTAAATGAGCTGAGTTGGTTCATTAATACTAAGTCTAACTTCCAACCCCAAAGCAAGTAGCGGAAATGGGACAGACAAGCGGTTAAAGGAACCATCTTTAGACTGATGTTAATCTCAGGTTAGTCTCAGGTGGAAGACAATGTGTCTTTACAGAGTTATACAAGGCAGCCATCTGTCACTAAATGCAAGGAGACTTACATAGATGGGTGCTAGAGACAGTCAGAGTCCTTCCACCAATGGGTGATGAGCATTTCCTAAAATCAGCTTGGAATTTTGCAAACAGAATTTTTTTTTTTTTGTAGAATAGTCTATCACATTCCTTTTCAATGAATTTCATTTCCCAATTTGAGCTATAATACAAATGCTTTATTGAGCATTTTTAGCAGTCTTTTTTAGAGCTTATTTTATTTTTAATTGTATATAGACACATGTGACAAACGTGCATATGCATACAATTGCTCAAGGAAGCCGGAGAGAGGTTCAGTATGGGCACTATGAATTGAACTAGGCTCCTCTAGAAAGCCAATCCATGTTTTTAACCACTAAAGCATATCACTGGCCCATCAATAGTTTTTTTATACACATGTCTTGATCATTCATTTAAAAGAAATTCTTAGATATGAAATACTATATATACAAATATTTTAAAAGATTTACTTTTCAGTTAAATGTATAGGTGTGTATGATTAAAACTAAGAATGTGCACGTAAATGCAGATGTCCTCCAAGGCCAGAGGCAGTAGACCTTCAGGAGTTGGAGTTACAGGTTGTGAGTCGCCCAATGTGAGTGCTGGGTACTGAACTCAAGTACTCTACGAGAGCACCAAGTGCTCTTAATGGCCAAGCTGATTCTCTAGCTCCTTGAACACTTTAAAGATGGCCTGTTTTCCTAACATCCTTTTTGTTTTTTAATCAATTTATTTTTTTACACTCCATATTTTACCTCCCTCCCATGTCCACCCTCCCTCCGACTGCTCCATATCCCATACCTTCTCCTCACCCCAAGTCTCCACATGGATGTCCCCATCCCTCACCCCACCTGATCTCTAATCTTCCTGACATCGTTACTGAGGGTATGGAGTGCTCACAAAAAGGGACCTAGCATGACTGCACTCCAGAAGATCCAACAAGCAGCTGGAAGAGTCAGATGCAGATATTTGCACTCAAACAATGGACAGAAGTAGCTGACTCCTGTTGTTGAATTAGGGAAGGCTGAAAGAAGCTGAGGAGAAGGCGATCCTGTAGGAGGACCAGCAGTCTCAATTAATCTGGACCCCCGAGATCCCTCAAACACTGGACCACCAAACAGACAGCATCCACCAGCTGATACGAGGCCCCCAACACACATACAGTAGAGGACTTCCGGGTCTGTATTCATTGAGAGATGATGCACCTAACATTCTTACTTTAAAATTTAGCTTTATTTAATAAACATTTGCTTCTGGAGATGCCTTTTAGTCTATGAAATGAAATCATCAACCACAAATATTTATTGACCACCAATGATAATACTTTCTCTAGAAGACTAAGGCAGATACAGTGATTTTAAAGAGCTTTTTTAATTTTAAAAACATGTTTGAAGGGTAAAGGCTGGGAGGAGAGTTAGGCTTGGCCTTGCCAGATACAGTCTAAATTGCATGAGTGTGTAAGGCTGGTTTCACTAGTTCAAAACACATTTTAAACTGGCAAAACTTTTAAACCAGAAAAAGTTTAAAAACTGATTTACTAGTATAAAACATAAACAGTGTCTCATAAGATTTTTTTTTAACTTACAGAATAACCTAAAGAAAATCAATCTTTAAGATGTTTAGGGAACTAGAGAGTCAGCTTGTCCATTAAGAGCACCTGCTGCTCTCCCAGAGTACCTGAGTTCAATACCCAGCACCCACACTGGACAGCTAGCTAGTCTATTCAGGTTGTAACTCCAAATTATACCAGAGTCGTTTAACATTTCCAAATTCAGTTACCCAGTCATATATATATATATATATATATATATATATATATGTGTGTGTGTGTGTGTGTGTGTGTGTGTGTGTATACACATATATATAGATACATATATGTGTATGCATATATGTATGATATATATTTACAAACTTGTTTTCTCTATGCACATAGCACTTCAAATCCTTCTTCAATTAGAAATATTCTTACATAAGCTGGGCAGTGGTGACGCACACCTTTAATCCTAGCACTTGGGAGGCAGGGACAGGCGGATTTCTGAGTTCGAGGCCAGCCTGGTCTACAGAGTGAGTTCCAAGACAGCCAGGGCTACACAGAGAAACCCTGTCTCGAAAAAAAAAAAAAAGAAATATTCTTATGTACTTTCCAAAAATATTAGAAATCCGTGTAAACATCCATTTGAATAACCACACTGCACAATCATAGCATATATGTAACATAATAGTCACTAGCTTCTATTGACTGCTTAATAGCAGCAATAGAACTTAGCCATTTGAAACACAATATAAGGTCAATAACAATTTAACACCAACTGTTGATGATTTCGTTATTATACCCACACTGTGTAGCAGAGGCCAAGTCTATGATCCTCAAGAAACATTGCCTAGAAATAGTTTTAGTTGTCAGGCTTCAGGGATGCTGCTGGCCTCTAGTGTGTAGGAGAGTCCAGTAATGTTACTGATCACCTGGCACCCCCAGGAAGGCCTTGTGCAATAAGAAATTTTCCACCTCCATGATCAATCTTGCTAAAGGTGAGAAAGCCCTTTACTTATTGTGGGTTTGGGTTTGTTTATTCTTCTCTCTCTCCCCCTTCCCTCCCCACCACTCTCCCCTGTCTCTGTCTCTCTGTATGAGTGTATATGTGTTCCCTATCTCTGTGTGTATGTATGCATGCATATTTCTTCTGTGTTTCTCCCTCTCTCTCTCTCTCTCTCTCTCTCTCTCTCTCTCTCTCTCTCTCTCTCTCTCTCTCTCTCTCTCTCTGTGTGTGTGTGTGTGTGTGTGTGTTTCCTCTCTAAGGGTGTATGTATGTATGTATGTATGTATGTATGTATGTATGTATACATGTGTATTTCTTCTGTTTCTCTCTCTGTGTGTCTCTGTCTCTCTGTTTCTCCCCCCCCTCTCTCTCTGTGTGTGTGCGCGTGTGTGTCCCTTCCCCTTTTGACCATTAACTAATTGACCATTAACTTGCTTGACCATTAATATGAAATAATATGAAGGGAAATGTCACCATGACATTCTTCCACACCATCACTATTCACTCTGTGGTGCTTCTGTCATCATGTAAAGGCTATGTTCTGCCCACTCTAGGATGGAGGGGATCTGTGCCACCCCTGCATACACACAGAGTCTCTGTAGAGAGAAATAAAGCTGCCCAAGCCACAGCCAGTCTGCACATGTGTAAGATATGACCATTAATGATTGGTATTTCAAGCCACTGAGTTTCAGAGTAATTTTTACTTAATAATTGCCAGTTCACATATTAGATGAGAAGGCCAGTTTGTCTCGGGCCATGTAGAATGTATGTTTTTAACTCAGATGTTGTTGACTCTAGTGCCCACTCTTGTCATTACTGAAAGGACTCATGTAGGTACAAGATACCCCAAGACCAAGTTCTCAGCACAAATAAGATTTATTTGCCCCAGAGGAACAAATGGCAGGGAAGACAAGAGAAGATATGGAGGAGGAAGAAAGGAAAGGGAAGGCAGGAAAGTGGGGAGGAAAACTGAAGAGGGGCAGACAAAAGTACAAAGAACTGCCTCTGGATAGAGAGGAGACAGACACGGCCCATAGGCAGATGCAGTTTGTAAAGGTAAAAAGAGAAACTCATGTTAGGATGATGTGTTTAATTAACTAGGCATGTTACTTGGGAAGCCAAAAGGAGGCTTTTGATTGCTGGACTTCAATACTGTCTTAGTCAGGGTTCTCTAGAGTCACAGAACTTATGGGTACTCTCTATGTAGTAAAGGAATTTGTTGATGACTTGCAGTCTGTAGTCCAACTCCCAACAATGGTCAGCGGCAGCTGTGAATGGAAGTCCAAGGATCTAGCAGTTGCCGAGTCCCACAAGGCAAGCAGGCAAAGAAGAGAGTAAATCTTCCTTCTTCCAATGTCCTTGTGTAGGTCTCCTGCAGAAGGTGTGGCCCAGATTAAAGGTGTGCGCCACCACATCTTTAATCCCAGATGACTTTGAACTCAGAGCTCTCCCTGTCTTAATCTTCTGGGACTCATACCATTATGCCTCAGAATCCAGGTCAGAAACTTGTATCTCCCAGCCTCCAGATTAGGATTACTGGTGAGCCTTCCAATTCTGGATTGTAATTCATCCCAGATATAGTCAAGCTGACAACTAGGAATAGCCACTACCAATACCTTGGTAGTTGGACCTTGGCAGTCAGTCTCAAAAGGAGGAAATAGACAAATAAAGGAATAGACCTTGGTGGCCGGCTTTAGGAATATAATCTTACAGTTTTAAATGAGGCAGAGGAAGTAAGGGAGAAGAGCGAGACCTACCAGAGCCATGTTTGCCATGTACGGGCTGGTTAGAGTCACTTACAATTAGCTCTGTATCCCCTGGTTCCACATTCTTGGATTCATCCAGTTGTGGACTGAAAACAAGCAAGCTTTCAAGTGAGGTGCTGGACTAGAAGCTTCCTCTGTATGACCCAGTAAAGAAGTGTAGGATAGGAAAAAGTAGACTCTCCCCTCCCTGCTTCTCCCATTCTCTCATCCCCTCCCGATTCTTCTCTCTCCCTCCCTCCCTCCCTCCCTCCCTCCCTCCCTCCCCCTTTTCTTCCCTTTTCTCACTCTCCCTTCCTTCTTCTTCAGATCATTCCTAATGACTGCTCACTGTACTAGGTACACTCAAGGGGAAACATACAACCCTATCACTGTGGAGGGAAGAACAGATTAACAAATAAATAATCATCATACGACTTGTGAAGATAAACCCAAACTGCTACAAGAGCTCAGAGCAGGGACAGCCTTCCTGATGATCTGCAGGGTTAAAAAAAAAAAAAAAAAAAAAAAGGGAGGTACTAGGTGAGAGTATCTCAAGCAATGAGGCAGAGAGAGAGAGAGAGAGAGAGAGAGAGAGAGAGAGAGAGAGAGAGAGAGAGACAGAGAGACAGAGAGAGACAGAGACAGAGACAGAGACAGAGAGACAGAAAGAGACTATTGGGTGTGCATTTTGCATATGCGTGCATGCGTGGGTGCATGCATGCATGTGGTCCTGGAAGCAGGTAGTTCTGTATGTGACTGGGGCTTGTGTAATAGAGTTCTGCCAGGGAACAGGCATTTCAGAAGGAAGACTTGCAAAATGAGGTGGACACTAGTAGATGCTTTGGACACAATCTGTCAGCAACCAGAAATGATATGAGGTTTTCTGGAAATTGAGTGACAGGACCACAACTCTGTTTTAGAAAATTGTCCTGCTAAACACGAGGAGAACCAAGAGTCTCAAAGGGATATAACTGAGCAAAGTGGCCGAGGCTTGACCACCACACCTTGCTGACATGAAATTGACTATTGTTGAAATATGTTTTCCCTCATCTTAATGGCCAATCTCTACAGCCATTCGAACTAGTTGTACAGTTGGCCCAAAGCAGTTGTTAAGTCATTGAAGAACCTGAAATGATTATTGATCTCCTTGTGAGCAGTCCAACAGGTCTGGAAAAAGAAAACCTTGAATAGGCTCAATCAAACCCAGGAATGCTTAAAAGAAAGGAAAGTTTTCTACTCAGGTCCTCAGTGCACCAACTAGAGCAGAAAATATAGAGAATTTTTGATTTTAGAAAATGTTTCTGTGCTAGAAATTAAGCCCCCAAGTGTTACTGATGGAGGAGATGGTGGCAGGAGAGGGAGTTCAGGCTAAAGTCACAAGGCTTTGGGTACTTGGGATGGGGATGTAATTTCTGTGGAGAAGCCTTCCAATTTGTGTTCTGTACACAAAAGTGCCATAAAAAGTCCTCATCAGTATGGGGCTCTGTGTGATGGGAATACAGCTCCCTGTGCTCTACCCTGACTTCTGGCTAGATATGGTCTGTGGGGATTGCAACACAGCCCTTGACCTCTAGGAGCACCTCAGGGGCTGGGAGAACCTCAAGGGGCACAGTCAGGTTCCAGTTGGACTTATTGGTGCTGAACAGTCAAGTAGGGCAACAGATTTCCAAGTCCCGGGAAGAGGCAGTCCTTCTGGAAAGGTAGATTTCTGTATGCTCACTCTCAGGTACACTCCAGAGTCATCACTTAAAAATTCCTTCCATCCTGATGAAAACATTCCAATGTGCAGAAAGCCCTCAATCAAGAAGTGTGAATAAGTCAAAATAACTTCAGGAAGTCCCTGAAACTGACCAGACTCACTAGACCCCTCCCTCCCAGAGTAAGCAGTAGAAGCTGAGGATCTTCATTAGATGGAAAGAAGCTGTGTTACAAAGAAGACAAAGATGCCAGAGCAACTGCCTGGAGGAAGCAGAAACTAGTTGAGCTGCCTGGAAGAGCTTTAGAACAACAACTCAAACACCCGGAAAGGACACTCTCCAGCCTGCCGAGCTGCCTGTGGGCTGTGCAGTGTGCTCCAGCTTCCAGGCTTTGTGATCACCACCATGCTCCAGTGAGCATTGGTGGTACAGCTGTCACTGAGTTTTTTCTGCTCCTATAAGTAACCCCGCATCCATATTCCTGTAGGTAACCCCAATAAAACTCATTGGTATCTGTACGTGGGCTCATTATCTATTCCAGATAGATAGAGTTGATAGGTATGCTGCGTCTCCCTAGGAAATAATTAGACACATAAGTAGCCACTCCAAATTCAAATGCAGTTTATGCCTGCTGAGCCTACCTGTCTATTGAGCATCAGCAGGAGTATCTGCCTCATAACATACCCATGATTCAGAGCCCAGCAAACTACACTCATTTTACCTACTACAAGTCCATCCAGTTTGGCAAGTGAAGAGTTTTACTTGTGGCACAACCTAACTTGAGGAGGGAGCACCCCAAATCTTCCTAGAGATACAGTTTAGAGAAGTTTTTGAAACTAGAAAACAAGATTTTCTGGGGTGTGGGAAAATTTAGGCAGCCAGTGTTCTCTGTGTGTGTGTAAACAAGCCATGACTCTTCACAGGACACACGTTCAAAACTTAGTGACCCATAGAGGTAGGATGTACTATTGAAGGCAGACAACTGTGCAAGTCTAACTGG
Organism: Montemys delectorum; assembly: GCA_019843815.1. Lineage (NCBI taxonomy): Eukaryota > Metazoa > Chordata > Mammalia > Rodentia > Muridae > Montemys > Montemys delectorum. Next base: position 7,902 of record JADRCD010235499.1, read on the forward strand.
AAGGTCAGTGGTTCCAACCAATCTGAGATAGGCTGCAGCAGCCTCCAGGCTTCTAAACCACTGCTTAACAGCTGTTACCATAGTTACCACATGTCAGACATGTTACAGATAGCAAAGCTAATGGGAGTATACTGCCAAGTGGCACGGCTCTCAGCACTCACTATAAAAAGCAAGTAACCGACAACAAGCTAAACAGGGAGGCTGTCCAAGGTTCCCTTGTTCCATTTACTCCAGGCTCCCAAGGTACTGAAAGCTATGCTTATGGAAACCACTTACAGTGATACCAAAGCAAAGAGACCACGAAGACTCCTCAACTGTGAACTCAGTTCCCCTGTCCACATACCACCACATATGCGCATCAAGTTAGACGATGGTGGGGTCATGTGATCTTCCCACTATGGGAAAGGAGAACAGAAATGAACATACATGAAAATCAATTGTGGATACCAGAACCATCAAAGCAGATGCAAACATCTGCTAGGATGAGCCCCTGAAACATCTCACTGTGTCCTGGGTGACAAAATAGGCCAGGAGGGGCTAGTTTCAAAGCCCTACAGTGTGGCATGTCCACGTAGTGACCTAGCCTCCCTAGATCTCATAGTCCCTTCCCTCACCAAAGCAATGAGTTGCCCTACTTGAGTGCAAAGAAGTTTTCTGTGGAAATATTTCTATGGACTCTACTTCTGACTTTGAGAACGATGGAGATGTGGTCCTTGATGTGACAGGGTTGGGAAGTCTTCTAGGTCTGCTGCTGGCTGTCACACATGTGCCTGTCCACCTAAGCCCCACCTCTGTTGGAGCCTCTTTCCCTTCTTCAGCTGCTCATGGTTTTTCTTCGTAGCAGTTGAAGGTCAATCCAACCACCTCTTCCCTCCCTGGTCCTTTATCTGTTTAACTGCTAACTACATTCTGAGCCTATCTCAGTCCCTGTCTACTGGAAGTTCTTTCTAGATTTCTGCGTGGGACACCATACCTTTCTTCTGTGCTCCCAAAACCTTGAGGGATATTTCTGTTCTAACACTTCTCTCCTTATATGGACATTATATGGACATAGTCCCCTTCACACTGTCATGGACGTTGGAAAGTCTATCATTAACCCCTTCATTCTTTCTACTTATTTGGCGCTGATAGAACCCCAGTAAATGGAGTACTAAATTGATACTCAGTCTCTTGACCCAAGATGCTGCCCACAGATGTCTGCCGAGACATTTTCTGCTACGTTCCTCTTGAATTCAAGACAGTTTCTTTCATGGGAGTTGAATGATTGCTAAGCCTTATCCACATTTATCCCAGTACCCAGACCCTTTCTGATATCAGTCATAATAAGGGACAGGAGATAGGAAGTAGAGTGGAGCCTGGGTTGCCTAGGACCACTGCCAAGAGGAATTTTGTGCTACTGTGGTTTCACATCAACTCTGTCTGTGCACAGTGTGAGGAAAGTGCTAGCCATCAGAAGAGTTGACCTTCCCCAGTTTAAGGCATACAGCTCTTGTTGGAAGACAAAAACCAGTCAGAGATCCTGCCTGCTCCCATTACTACAGCACACAATCTAGTTTGTTTGATGGGTGCAGACTGGCCAGTCTCTATTTATCAAAGCTTCCATAGTTTCTTTTATTAGTTAAGTCATAGGTCAGCAATAGACCAGTTTACTCTTCTTGGTACCCCAAAAAAGATCTTATTCAAAATAAGCAGAATATGAAGAAAATGAATTTATTTAGTTCTTCAAAATAGGACATATGTTAGCTATTCTGTAGACCAGAATCTTTCCTAACCTATGGAATGAAAGTTTTTCAAGTTATCCAGACATCTAGCAATGCATTTTCTTCTTGATAATGAATGTTAATTTTTATGATCCAACTGCTTAGTGTGTGTATGTGTGTGTGTGTGTGTGTGTGTGTGTGTGTGTTTTCCAGGTAGCACTTACTTGCTAAAAAGTAACAATACAAAGGCTGCCTCCAACTTCTTCCGTGAGGAGACCTTGAAGGGGACTGGATTTGGAATTCTTTCTCTGAACTCCTCCATGGGTCTCAGAATACAAAGTTGGTCCTCTCCATACTGCTGTCTCCACTAACAGCCACAGACTTAGTTGAAAGATTTGCAGTATCAGGGACTCAGGCCCATTGGGCATCTGTCAAAGTAGAGGAGTCATTGCATTTGTGAGCATAAGGCTAAAGTGGGAGGCTGTAGTTTTCTGATAGGTAAGTATTTCATAAAGACTAGAGTTAGGAACCCTGCTAAGATGAACAGATGGCAGGGAAGTCACATTAGGAGTTTGTGATCTTCATGATAAGAACTCTAAGACAGGCTTAATAGCTCTGTGTTTTGAATAGCATATATTAGCAGAGCAATGCTAGCTTCAATGATAAATAAATCTCAAAGTATCTGTTGCCTAACACAACAGAAGCCTACATTTCATTCACACACCAGGTGGTTCTGTAGGTGTGTGCATGGTTCTCCTCCATAAGAAAGTCAGGGGTCCTGACTTCTTGCAACCTGTTAGTCTGAGTTTCTCAGACATCAGAATTTTCTGCTTCAAGCCAACACAGAAAACAAACAAACAAACAAGCGAAACCCAAAACCACTATAACCCCCTTATGGCTTATAGGTGGCATTTCATTTCTACTCCCATTGTACTGGTGAGAAGTCCTCACATGGCCCCATGATGTAGGTAATAGGAAATACAGTCTCTAGTACAGAAAGTAGTGTTAGAAAGAAAAAAAAAAAAAGATTAGTAACGGCAGAGTCTCACAAAAGAACAAACAAAATGAAAGTAGCTCAGTAAGGCCATTCTTTTGGGGAAAAAACAGGGACGGTGTAGATGAGCCAGAATCCAACTACTAGGGCAACAAGCACACAGCAGCCAACAGGGCTCCTGTCTTTCATTTGACATAGGCAATGATTTTGTTTCACTCTGTTGGTGGGAGATGGACTTCTATAATATGGTTAGCTAATAAGCCCAAAGGGGAGGGCTCAGGAAATTAGTCCTTGTCAGATGGACTATCTTTGATTAAACACACATGTCTTATACCAACAACCCCAGAGATAAGTTGTTAGACCATTCATCACTGTGGCCATTTCCAGGGGGAAACCATTTAAAAGAAGAACACATTTTGGCTCACAGTTTTGGGTTTCAATCATGATCCACTGGCTCAAGAAGATGGTGGGAGGAGAGTCTAGTAGAGCCAAGCTGCTTCCCTCCTGGCAGTCAGGGAACTGAGCTAAAGGATTGGGGGAGGAAGGGTTAGTGGGTAAGGTTATGTGTTTTGATTACCCCTCTAATGACCTTATTGTACTTGGATTCCATTTGCTAAAAATGTCCTCACATTTTGATGAAGAGACTTCTCACGGTCTGATCCCTTCCTAAAATTCCCACCTGAACTCTGATGCTTAGGGAACCAAGTCTTCAATTTATCATCTTTCACAGATGATAATCCAAAAAATGGCAGAGAAGACACACCCACTAGTGTTGGACAGGTGCCAGAGATAACTGAGGAAAATGTAGAGTTCATCCCACTCAAAACTCTTCCAAGGAGCTTGATAATAGAATTCAAGGATCTCCAAGTGTAGGTTATACTGCATTGGACTTCTTTGCTAAGAATAAGGAATATAAGCTCACACTGGTAGAACATGCCTGTCATCCAAACTATCTAGAAGGATCATAAAGTTAAGATATGCTTTGGTAAGATTATATGACCCTGTCTCAAAGTAAAAATAGGATTCTGGGAATACATCTCAGCTTATAGATAGCCCTTGTCCAGAATGTACCAGGCCCAAGGTCAATCCTTAAAACTGAAAAAAAAAAAGATGATGATGATGATGATGATGATGATGATGATGATGATGATGATGAAGATGATGATCATCATGTGGAAGAAGAGGAAGAGAAGAATTATCACTTAATGTGGTGCACTTCGTTCTACAGTTTGAAGATTTGAGCTTTGATAGCTGTCACTACTCAGCATTTAGAAAGGAAGTCTTGGTGGATCTCTGGACTCTCTTTCTTCCTATGAACAGCGTTCTATCTGAGCTTGAGACTAGATCTGCTATAATCCATTTGTTGCCATATTGGGAGTGAAGACAACACACAAAACACAGCACAACCTGGGCGGAAGAGATGTAACTCTGGAGTCTGGGAATAGCATACCAGGAGCCTGACCTACTTCTGGGTTCCTAGCTCTGTTGGAAAAACAATTTTCTCATTATTGAAGTCACTTTGACTTAGGAATGTCTGTTATTTGCAGATAAAAACCACCCTAATTTGTGCCTCCCCATCATACACAGATATAAAAACAAATGCCCCAAATCTATCTTCTCTGACCAGTCCTTGTGATCTGACACACGTTTCCTTTCTTTGGAGATTTTTTTTTTCCACCACAACGCATGTATCTCTGGAGAAGGAGAAATGGAAGAAGCCAAAGAGAAGAGGAGGAGGAAAAAGAGGAGGAGATGGAGGAGGAGGAAGAGGAGGAGATGGAGGAGGAGATGGAGGAGGAGGAAGAGGAGGAGATGGAGGAGGAGATGGAGGAGGAGATGGAGGAGGAGATGGAGGAGGAGATGGAGGAGGAGGAAAGAAGAGAAAGGGATAAAGGATTACTTAGATTTTGTTCAGTAACTTAATCAGTCTTTATTAACTGTTAGGCACTTGGTGCTGGGAGGTTATAGGATAGAAAGATCGATAGATCTGGGGGGTCCTTAAATAGTTACCTATTTTAATGAGGAATAATTAATTAGGCTGTTATCTCCTTGGACCCCCTTATTTTCACCACGAGCGCCCCCATGAGGCTTGGTTCAGCCCCACCATGTAAATACAGATCAGCTACATACAGATGTACTCAGAGAGAAGATTTGGTCCCGAGGCCCTGATTCAAGGCTGCTTAGAGGACTCTACTGTCAGAGGGAGCAAGTGATCCATTGCAACTCAGATTCAGGGGAACCTCTTTTCTGCCCTCTATTTTCTCTTCCACTTCAGAAAGGGAAAGTTTGAAAGAAATAAACTCACTCTCAGGAAGGTGAAACCAGAGCTCAACAAGAGAACAATATTTGAAATGCCAAATCTAAACAGAATATTTCTCTATTTCCTAGTTTTAAAGTTGACAAACAAAATTACATGCATTTGTCCTATACATCATGAGATTTTGAAAAATACACATGCATTGTTAAGTGCATTATTTTGTACAGTTATTCTTTTGTAGTGAGAACACATAGCATCTCGCTTTTCCAAGTATTTTCCATGAACACTCTATTGTCATTCGCTGACATTATTATGCTGCCAGTAAATCCCTAACTTGCTCCTCCTGCCTGCTTTCCATTTCCTTCCATTGATGTTGTAATTAATCTGAACACAAAGTTCACTCTAGAAAGCTGGACCAGAACTGACTGGTCCCTGGGTTCTCCCCTAGAAATGTTCCTTGGTGAGAAGGTGGCACCAAACCAAGGTCAAGGATGAGCACTCATGGAGAAAGCTCAGGAAAGCTGTGAGCTCTGACAGAGCTCACAGACCAGGACTATACTCAGTCCCCAGTACATTTCATTACCAATATTTGCATGTGTGGTTTATGTGAACTCTCAAAAACTCAGAAGGGCACTTGGGAGGCAGAGGCAGGCAGATTTCTGAGTTCGAGGCCAGCCTGGTCTACAGAGTGAGTTCCAGGATAACCAGGACTACACAGAGAAACCCTGTCTCAAAAAAACAAACAAACAAACAAACAAACAAAAAACTTCAGATGGTAAGTTATTTGGTTATTATAAAGGTAGATTACACGGCTGTTATTATTTTAATTTTATGAATAAAGAAGTGGTGTTAGAGAAAAGTTAAGTTTTTAATCCCAAGTTAAAAATTATCTTTGAAAACTGAGTCCAGGATCCTGATCTTACAGCATCCTGTTCTCTGTCCACCTGGCTCTCACTCCACTGCTGTGGGGGCCCAGGTCGTGACCCTGAACCTGAAGGAATTGTCCATGTAAACTCGCCACATTCCACTCACTCCATATTATGCAGCCCAGAAAAAGACAGGCGAGAATTCCGAGAACTCATAAGTGCTAGGGATACTTGTGACTGACAGAGGACCCAGGTAGACTCACGCATCCCAAATCAAGCCTCTTCTAATGGAGTCTTCTCTGCCCTGTTATGTGCTTAGTGTCTGTGGGAATGTAAGAGAAGCGTGAAGAACAGACCTTCTGGTACTATAGCAGCTTGTGTTCTTCATCAAAAGGAAAGTGATACCCAGAAAACATCAGAAGGCGATGGGAAACGTAATCAGTGGCACCTTACATGAATATGATTAAAATGTAAGCTGCAGCAGAAGCCCACAAAGGAAAGACGGGAATGAAATCAGGAGGAAGAGACTAACATGAGGAGCTGAAGGATGGGAAAAGCCAAGCTGGGGGGGGTGTGAGAGGACATTTCCTATAGAAGGACCTACATCAGTCAGTTCTCTCCAGCAGCAGGCAGGCCAGAGAAAGCTCCGCATTTATATTCAGTTCATACACACACACACACACACACACACACACACACACACACACACACACCATACACACACATACAACATACCACACCACACTCACACACACACACACACACACACACACACACACACACATATGCACATACCACACCACATACACTCATATGCATACACCACACCACACACACACACATATATACACACACACCATACACACCACACACTCACATACATACACACCATACACACCATACACACACATATGCACATACACCACACACACATACACACATACATACCACACCACACATACACACTACACACACACACACACACGCCACCCATACACACACATACATACATACACACACATACACACACATACCACATACACACACACATGACAAAACACACACACACCCTGCAGATTCCATTTTTGTTTTTAATTCTACAAAGAGGAATTCTGACAGTTACTATGCAGAACAAGGGAGGAGTTAAAACAGACTGTACAGTATCAGCCCTAAAGTAATATTCACTCAGTACATAAGAATCTCAGCACTTTCAGCCACCTGAAACTTCCTGATCCATTTTTAGTTTTGTTTGCTTTTCTAAGGCAGTGTTTCTCTGTGCACGTCTAGCTATCCTGGAACTTGCTCTCCAAATCAGGCTGATCTAAAACTCACAGAGTTCTGCCTCAGTCTCCTAAGTGCTGGGATTAAAGGCACACAACTGCTGGGCTCAATCCACAATTTTTAATCATGGACATAAGGTGGCATGAGTCTTCTAGGCATAAGACAATGTTTCTTACTGGCTTATTGGTATCTTTGACAAGTGGGTGCAACACAGTACTTCTCACTAGGAAGTCATTTTGACATCCACAGGGGCTTTTTTTTTTGGCTTTTGTTTGTTTGTTTGTTTGTTTGTTTGTTTGACAAGGTTTCTCTGTGGCCTGGCTATCCTGGAACTTGTTTTGTAGACCAGGCTGGTCTCAAACTCAAAGAGATCTGCCTCCTCTGCCTCCTCTGCCTCCTTCCCAAATGCTAAGATTAAAGGTGTGCGCCACCATGCCCAGCCAGAATAAGTATTTTTTCAAGAAGGGGGTTTTGAACTCCAGCTTACATAGCATCTTCAACAACAAATAGCACATTTTCAGAGGAGTAATGGGGCAAAGGAAAGAGATGTTGGGTCTTTCAGCAACTTGAAGGACGAAGGGTAGAAGACAAAGGCTAAACTTACCAGTTCCTGGCCACAGAGAGTCAGCAGCTGTGTCTGCTAATCAGTCTTTATACTCCATGGAACAAGGCTGGAGTAGCTTTGTTTTTTCTTTAAGCACATCAATGACCTGTGTGTAGTGAATCAGTACAAGTGTACATTTGCTTCTCCTCAGTCGCTTACAGCCCAGCAGTCCTCCATGTTTGAGGGACGCACATGACAGTTCTTTGCAGCATTTTCCCTTAATGAAAAGTGGCTGTCAATCTCCCTGGGTGGATCCAAGTGAACACCTGTGTGAGCCAAACATAAACTGTTCCTGTCAGCCAAATGGAGATGTAAAGAATGATCCCTACCTGTCCTTTCATATACAGCATTCTCCTTTGCTGTCAAAAAAAAAAATACTATATGGATACTTTAAAATATGTGTTTAAAATAAAATAAGCCAGTCAACCCTAGATTAACTCAGGATCTGCATGCAGTGGAGCCAGGACACTGAGTAAGTCAATTTTCTAAGGACCCCTATGACCACAAAACTTTCCCTGAGCCCCCTACAAAAACAAGGAGTGTCAATCATAAGATGGCTCATTTTAATAATCTATAGACTATGAATAGGATGAATGAAAAATGTGCCTTTAATGCAGGAGGCCAAGGCTGGTAGGTCTAAAGTTTGAGGTCAGCCTGTTCTACATAGAGAGTTGTAGGTCAGCCAGAGCTACACAGTGAGACCTTGTCTAAAAGAATAATAATAACAACAATAAGGACAATGACTATAAACACTAACAAGACAGTGACCTGGGACTCTGGGAGCACACATAGCCTGGGCCAACAACCAGGGAGTATGCAGGGGCTGGACCTAGGCTCCCTACACATTTGTAGCAAATGTGTAGCTTGGTCTTCAGTCTCTGTTTCTTTCCACTGGCTCCTCTTCCTCTATCTGGCCTGCCTGGTTGGGCCTCAATGGAAGAAGATGTGTCTAGTCACAGGGTGGGGTGGTACCCAAGAGTAGCTCCCTGAGAAAGGGAGGGGCAATAAAGGGAGGGAGATGTAAAGGTAAGACTGAGAAGAGAGGCGGGAGTGGGGCTGGGTTCAAGATGTAAAGTGAATATGAATAAATAAATAAATAAATAAACAAATAAATAACAAGATACAATGAGTTCCTAGGCTTTCATTGCATAGGCACATGAGAGGATGTTGCTGAATCAGACCAGGGAGAGGGTGCGTGATGTTTGCAATGAGCATAAATGGAACCCTAGAAACATGAGGGGCCTCTCTTGCATTGCTACACCATGCAGTGCTTCACTGGTCCCTGCTTGCTAGCTATGCAACTTTTTGCTGGTCTTCACTGGTTTTCACTTCATAGAAAGAAACATGCCAAACAGCTTCTCATGGTATTCCAGCTGATTCTTGTCACTTCTGCTGACTCATGCAGATTTAGTGGAGCCTTGCAGTTTCTGCTGGACAGAGCTGCTGCTACGGATTTGTGTATCCTGACAACAAATAATGGAATCGCCTCAAAGATCTACTTCTAAATAGATTCACATCCTCTTTTCCTATAAACTTTCTTTTTTCTCCTACCTCTACCTCTGGTCAGTGGGCTAGAAGGGAGGCTGGAGTGTTTAAGAACCCTAAATAAAATAGGTTTAGAGAAAAACCTAAGCCTACAGTGGTTCATTTTTAGATGTCCACTAGAGTGAAATACAAATTTGGACCACTGATGAGGAATTATTTTTGAGTGTGTCTGGGAAAGTGTTTTCCAAGGTGACTGAAGGAGGGTCCACTCTCACTATGGGGGACCATCTACACAGCTGAGAGCTGGACAGAACAATCACAGAGCCAAAAGGAATTTTTGTCTCTCTATTTTGCAGCTGGGGTATCTGCTTCCTGCTCTGACATCAGAACTCTGGACATTCTGGTCCTTAGAGTGTAGCACTTCTATCTATGCCCTCCACCCCAATCCTGAGGCCTTGTGAGTTCGATTGAATGGTGCTATCAGCATCCCAGGGTCCCCAGCTTTAAAATGTGGGTAATCTTAGCCAAGATGCCTAACAGTGGGGACATGGAATGAAGTGGCCACCTATGGCAGCCAGGCAAGACCTACAGGCCAAAACTTGTCCTGTCTAAAAGAAATGCAGGGACAAAGATGGAGCAGAGAATGGCCAACCGATAACTGGCCCAACTTGAGACCCATCCTATGGGCAAATGCTATGGGCAAAATGCTATTAATGATGCTCTGCTATGCTTACAGGCAGGAGCCTAGCATAACTGTCTTCTGAGAGGCTCTATCCAGCAGCTTCAGATGCAGATACACACAGCCAAACATTGGACAGAGGTCAGGGACTCTAGTAGAAGATTTGGGGGAAGGATTGAAGGCTCTGAAGGGCATGGAAACCTCACTGGAAGGCCATCCGAGTCCACTAACTTGGACCCCTGGGAGTTCTCAGAGATGGAGCCACCAATCAAAGAGCATACACAGGCCTGGCACATATGTAGCAAACATGTAGCTCAGTCCTCATGTGGGTCCCCCAACAATTGGAGTAGAGGCTCTCCTTAAAGCTGTATTACAACTGGAATCCTAACCCAAAAGGGCTACCTTGTCTGGCCTCAGTGGGAGAGGATGTGCTAATCTGGCAGAGACAATGTACCAGGGTTGGGGGATACCCAGGAGGGAATTTAACCTCTCAGAGGGGTAGAGAAGGGAGTATAGAGGGAAGGATTCTGTGAGGTAGGGACCAGGAAAAGGGGGCAGCGATTGGGATGTGAATAAATAAATAATAAATTTAAATAAAAAAAAACTTTTAAAAGCTTTCAAGTGGAATTTCTCAGCCTTCCATACTGACATAAGGCAATTTCCCTAAATTAATCCCCATTTACATCCACTGCCAATTGATCAGGATGCCTCTGCATGCTTCTTGAGAGAATCCTGAGGAGTTTACTTCCTTTCTTCAGATTCCACTGATAGAGCATCTGAATTCTCACAGTGCTGATGGGCCATAGGCTTACCTCTGTTCCAAGAGCAGTAGATGCTCTGCAGGCACCACAGTCTTCCAGGCTAGACTTCTTTTGGCTGACATCCCCTGGGTGGATATAGGAACTTGGGTACAGCCAAATAATTTCTATTAGAAAAAGGAATCCTTTCTCCATAAGCTCTATTATATCATCCAGAAAGATACAATTTACCTCTGAGCTTCTTGTACCGATCCCTTTTTACAAAGAGGCATACCTGATTAAATAGCCATGCCAAGGGGATACCATCTTTGAGCAGTTACATGCTACGGAAACATTTCAATTCGTCTATCTCCAGCTCTGTCTTGCTTACTCCCTTGTTGATGGCAGAAAACAAGTTGTCAGGTAATCTTTGAAAAATTAACTCTGAGCCCCTTAAACAGACACTTGAGGCACGCAGGACCGTGATCTCCCTTCCTCAGCAGCATCCTGCCTCCTAGTCTCTTCCTTAGAATTGGGAAGATGGAGGGGAGACGAGTCTTAGGACAAAGTGGTGCAGTCAGTAGTGGTGACTGAGCCTGACTCCCACGGGTACTTCTAACCCTTAATCAAGAATGTAGTCCGAGTCAAAAGCTGGCAACAGTATCGCAGACTGTTTATAGCTGGGAGAAACAGTTTCTTCCAGCTTTAAAAGGTGGCTCCTTCACATTCCTGGTCTCCGGTGCTCTGCCCAAGCCCCTTGGGTTTTCCACTTCAAAAGCACACAGGCCCACCACTCAGAACCTAGATTGTTTCAAAAGCCACCGTCTCTTTCCTCTGTTGGAAAGGTGGTTTAATGCTCTTTACTGCTGACTTCAATAGCGGTGTAACAAGGGCGTGGCCACAAGAAGAAAACACCCATAACCCCACCTCTCCAACACAGGTACGTGCAGGTGTTGGTGGAGCTCCCCTGCGGCTTGCCTCCACATTTTTAGAAGTTTGCAGACATAGCAATGTGCATCGCTCTGTATTTTGCTTGTTATTTTCATAATCACAGTCTCTTCATGCCCAATAGTTCCCTCAAGCCAAGGCCCCAAAAGGGAGAAGAGGCTGGCAACAGAGTAGCCGGGACTTTAGACCTGATACTCGGGAAAGTCTACTAGATGGAACAGCGACCCCCACTGAAAGACATGTCGGTGGCCTATAAATTCTGGAACTTTGAATGTGGCTTTCCTTAGTCAAAGAACCATTGCCGATGTGAGGCAGTATGTGAAGGCAGGACCCTAAATCTCATCCCCTGTGACTTTATAAAAAAAAGAAAGGGTGAGGCTGGTAAGATGGCTCTGTAGGTAGAAGTACGCTGATGTGAAGCCCGAGGACCCAGCTGAAAAACAGCTCCGGGAAGAAGTCCTCTGACCTCCGTGCTCCCACTGTGATATGCTGGTATCCACACACAAAATAATAAAATAAAGAGCGCAGATGGAGGACTGGAAACCAGAGAGGTACAGAGAAGTGTGAAGACAGGGCAGAGTCAGAATTTGGAACAAGGAAGGTACTAGGAACTCCTTGAATCCTTGGAAACCAGAGAGGTGAAGAACTGGCCCTCAGAATCTCCAGAGGGTTATGGCGCCGCCAGCGCCTTTGTTTCAGAAGCCTCCTAATCCAGAAGTAAAGTGAATGCATTTCTGCAGTTCTAAGCCAACAAGTTTGTTTTATGTTATAGCGGCCGTACCAATTCAGAGGTCAGCATCATAGTTTCAAGGACAGGACTTCTTCGTGGAAGCTTTGAGAATCCACGCGGCAAAGGGTCTTGTCTCTCTGCCTAGGGCTCACAGGCACGTGGCGCCCCCTGGTGTCTGGGTTGCCACTCCGCGTCTGGATGATTTCTGGTGATCTTGCCAGTCTTTCTCCTGAGCTACATGCTCTGAGCTAAACAGATGCGGTTCTCATGTCTGCGAATCCTGGGTTAACATAGAATCTCATCCTCAACAATGTTCCATCTCAACCCCATGGGCCAAATGCTCCTAATGACTCCTGTACTACCGACCGTGGCATGGACTCAGCCCAGGGAATCGTACTGCTCACATTCAAGGCGAATCTAACTTTAACAAACCTAATCTAGATACTCTCTCATGGGCATGATCAGAGATTTGTTTCCATGGTTACCCCATCAAGTTGAGAAGTAATATTGCCATCGTCCAAGTGAATTTGGGCTTCTAAAAAAGAAGCCTTCTTCTAAATTATGTTACAGGTGACTTGGAGTCCTCAATGCAGCATAA
>JADRCD010235500.1:0-36056 GCA_019843815.1 Montemys delectorum
TATGTATGTATGTATGTATGTATGTATGTATGCATGTATGTGCATGTGCATGTGTGTCCATAATGGAGCACTTGCCGAGCTAGGTGATCCCAATACTGAAAACAAGAACAAAACAAGACAAGTCCAAAGCGCCCTTCTATCTGAGATATCTCTATCTCTACCTGAGATAACTTCTTACTATAAAATCTGAAGATCTAAATTTAATTCTCTGAATGAACCTAAACTTGGAAGTAGAGAACCAGGTCCACAAAGTTGTCCTATGTCTCTCTTTAGTGCAACTGTATCTCCTCTGATTCTCACATGTGTCATAGCATCCATACACATCATGCATGTGCACATATGCATGCACAAAAGCATAAATTAATTTATAAAATAATCAAATGTATTACTAGTTGTAAAGGAATACAGGTATTTAGCATTTCCTCTTCCACATACATAGACTAACATAGGCACACAAGCATCATACATACACACAATGTACACTTGGACACATAAGCACAGACATATAGGTACACACCTATGAACATCCTGTTCCCTTATTTAGCAACAGGCTTTTTTCCTGGCTACCTACACAATGTACTTCACATGGTTTGCATCTTCTCTTTGTGATATCAAATGACTGAAAGTCTAGTCACAAACTGTAAAAGTCACACACTCAGATGATGGACATTTCTATTCAATTCCAATGCACAAATGCAGGTCCTTTAGTAAAATATACGTTAAGCCATCCACAAGACATTTTAATTTTCAATTGCATTAATCAGAGACTTAAGGTCTATTAGGAAACACTCTGGAACTTTGCCAAGTATCACCATTGGGAATGATAGAAACACAGTTCCTTCTTTTATTAATGGATTTTTTTTTTTTTTGCTATACTTCTCAAACTTCTTGAGCATGAAAAGCTTTACCAGTGTGCTAATGCCTATGTGACTGTTACATTTCTGCTTACATAATCAGATGGATATTCTTTATATATAATTCATTCAAAAATTACCTCTTTGTGCTGGATGTGTGTCAATCTAAAATAGCTCACACACTGAATATTGGTGTACATTGTTAGACTAATTTCCTCTCTTAAAAATGTCTCGGTTAGCTCATTGCTTCCACTTACCTACCTACAGCCCTGTATGGTAGCTCAGCTGCTTGCGATAATTCTTGCTTCTTAATAATTTGACTTCATCACCTGAGACTGGCTTCGCTGTGTATGACGAGTGTCCAGTAAGAAACCATGGAGCCTGCTGAGCCCTAAAGTGTCACTTTAGGGCAGGTGAGACAGCTCAGAATGTGAAAGCGTTTACTGTCTAAGTCTGAGGACCTGAGGTCAAGCTCTGGAAACCTTCTGGAAAGAAGGGATTCCCAATGTTCTCTGAAACTCACAGGTCCACCATGACATATATACCAACACACGCACATACAGAGGCACAGACAGACACACACAGAGAGACACACCAAGAGACACACAAACACACACACAGGCACACGCACAGAGACACACTAGGAGACACATTCGCACACACAGACACACACCATTTAAAACAAAAACATCATGTTAGTCAAATAAGAGGTATTTCTCATCAGCAATGTGGAGTGGGATAATTTTATAATGTGCACTGAACAATTTTAAATTCTTCTCTGTGTGGTATTTAGTTTTTTATCCCTTGATGTAGCATTTTTTTTTTTTTTTGCTTTGGTTCTGTTATTTCTCACTGTATTTTTTAAATAAATAGCTGAAACATACACGGATGTTTAAAAATCCCTGACATATACATTGTCCACATTTACAAAATCAGATTAGTACAATTCCTTCTTGGACATAAGTATTTATATAAAGCATACACAAGCTTTCTCTCTAACACATGAATGTTTATACACACAAATAGCAGCTTTTACTTGTACACTTTAAAAATGTTTTCTGAGGGCTAGAAAGATGGCTCAGCAGTTAAAAGTACAGATAGTTCTTGAAGAGGATCTGAATTCAGATCCCAGCACCTATATGTTGACTAACAACCATTCATAACTCCACCCCAAGGGATTTGATACCCTATTATCACCTGTGTGAACACTGCACATACATGGTACATACATAGACACTCATACATATAAATTAAATGACTATGAAACAATCTCTCATGGCAATCTCAGTTTGAGAATGCTGGGCAAAAACAATTTACAATAAATATAATAATTGTTATGATTAAATAAACCGTAAGAACTATTTTCTTAGAAATAAGTAATCATTCTATTCTAAGAAAACAAGGAGTGGGAAACCTTCCTTTTTGTTATTTGTTCTTGTTTTTTGTTTTGTTTTGAGACAGGATTTCTCTGTGTCATCCTGGCTGTGCTGGAACTCAGAGATCCTCCTGCCTCAGGAAAACCATCTTATGATTGATGAAAGGCTGCTTCTGAAAGTCATATGCCTAACCATAAACCCAAGAAGGTAGTGGAGTCGGCTCTACAGTTTTATCTTTCCTTTAATTTTTAAGACAGTTTGATTTTTAGTCATGTGTATGTGCCTTTGTGGGCTTATGTGCATGTGAGAAAAGGGCATCTGCACCCCTGCAGCCGGAGTTATAGATGCTGGGAGCCTCTGAAGTGTGGGTGTTGGAACTGAATTTGGGTCCTCTGGAGGAGCAGCACGTGCTCTTAATTGCAGAGCCATTTCTATCAGCCTCCCTTTCAGTACGTTTTTTGGGATAGGGTCTCATGTAGCCTAGGATAACTTGGAAATGGCTATATAGCTGAGGAAGCCCTTGGATCCCTGATCCCCCGCTTCTGCTTTTCAAGGGACAGGATTATATGTATAAACCGCCAAGCCCAACTTGACTTGCACATTTGTAAGACACTTACAATCTCTTGCTAAAAGTAGTAGACAAGATAAAAGCATGGGTGCTATTAAAGGTGACACTTTTTTATTTCTTGTTTAATTGTTTAGATTTACATTAATAATAATTTTAGGATAATATCTGTTGCAGTAAATTTTAAACCCAATTTACCAAATCAATCAATTCAAAACTCAATTAATTGGTATACATGCTACTTGCCTAGATTGGGCAGATCTACCACTACACTACTCTATCCCTATCTATTAGATCCCATATGACTTGGGATTTCAGCTCCATCTTCCTTCCACCTCATCCTCGTCCTCCTCCATTGTTGTCCTCTCCAGTCTCCTCCCCCAACCAGTCTCCTTTCTCCTCTTCTCCCTGAAACTTTTCAGCTCCACCTCCTTCCTGCTGCCCAATCATCATCAGCCTTAGCCTTTATTTGTAAAGTTAAGGTGGGGAGAAGGTTCACAAGGCACTGCATACTTATTTGTTCCTTGTCTGCAGTGCTTTCCAGAAGAGGAGAATCAGAATCAAAATACAAGACTAGGGCTATCCACAACAAATATCCATATCAAAGACTTTCTTAGAGATATTTGAATGATGGCAAGTACAGTTATTTCCTCTTCATTCTAAGGTCACAGGGTGTACATTGGCATCATGGATTTAATCAGTAACTACACATTAAAAGACATTGGGGAAAATATGATGCTCAGCATGTGCAGGCATGACAGGCATTAGCTAGGTAGGGTGCTGTAGATAGAACTTGAGTAGCAAAGAGACAAAAAAGATCACAGTCCACACCAGGCTCTCGTCTGCCTTTCAGGATATGCAGAGCTTCTCAGTTCTGCTATCAAGAGGTTCCTTTAGGCTGCTCAAGTACTATCTATGAAATTGAGCATGATCTTGAACGTCTGGTCCTCCCACTTCTACCTCCCAGGTGCTGGAATGCCATGCTGGGGACTGAACCAAAGCAGTGACATGTGCTAGGCAAGTATGCAAAAGTGAGCCACCTATCCTGCCACTTAACAGGTTCTCACATCAAGAGACATCCCTTCTTATCATCCCTTGCTTCCTCTCCCACAATAACACATTGGACCTAATCACGGCTACATCTTGTCTACTGATTCTTAAAATCCCACTGATGAAGATTTGATTTACTTTCCATCTCCAAATTCCATCAGAGTTCAGGTCTGAATGACCCAAGTCTTCACTGAACTCTGTCCATCTGTACATTGAGTGACAGACACAAGTCACTGAAGTGTGTGTGTGTGTGTGTGTGTGTGTGTGTGTTTTCGTGCCTCTGATTTGTGTGTGTGCATGTGTGTGCTCATGTGTGTGAGCTTGTGTGTCACTGATTTGTGTGTGTGTGCATGTGTATACACATGTGTGTCTAGAGAAAAACATTTTAAAATCAAGTATTAGATTGAAACCCGATTTAATCAGCTTTTAACAGAGGAACCTTCTAAAGTCACAGTCACAAATAAATTTAAGGGAAAGCATCATAAGAATAGAATGGCCAATAAAAAGGTAAAAATAAATAGAAATCCACAAGAAGCTAGTCAATAAAATATTCCAAACTAATGGACCCATGTAGTCCTTCCATCATAGCCTAATGTTTAATAAGAGAGTAAAATCTGAATGCTCTGAACCCTACATTACTGTACGTGTGGAGAGAGACAGGAAGTGGGGAAAGTGGACCAGGGGCATCTGTCTACCAGGCCCTTATTCATGGACAGTGCAGCAGTAGCCACACATTATGATCATGGTACCTATGAGTGTACCCCAAGAGCCATTATTCTGAACAGCCACCACTCTCTCTTCACGGAAAACCCTAGCCGATCTTAAGCTATGAAAAAAGCAAGCTAGGAGAGAGCCCACACAGAAGCCACAGATAACAGCCTGACCCGCATTAAAAGTCAGATGGAATTTACACGTGAACTACTCACTGGTTGTTAACGTGGGTGGATGCAGTGGTGGATGAACCAAAACTCTGACTGCTTCAGGTAGTTTATCATTAACATGGACAGGGGACAAGCCATGGTGTTCTGGTGTGAGTGAGAGCCCTCAGGTTGGCAACTGCTGAGCTCTAGACACAGACACAAGGCGTGGAGTCATGAGCTTGGCTGCCTCACTCCCTTCGTTATCAGCACTTCCCACCTTGGGAACAAATCATGACTCATGTGGAAAATGCCACTCCTTATGAGCTACTGAATTTTGTTCAATGCAAGTCCAGAGGACAAAACTGGATGTTTGTTCATAACAAGACACATTTCATATCCAGTGCTGAGTGTGTGGTTAGGAAAGTAAAAGTTAGTAAATGAAGCCCCTTGGCCCTTCATTATATGATGTGGTCTACATTCTACCTCTTTCTTCCCCGTTTTCTTTCCTGAAAACAAAACAAAACAAAACAAAACAAAACAAAACAAAACAAAACAAAACAGTTTTAAGTGTGGTAGCAGCCCAAACTTCTAATAAATAAAACATAGATCTCTTGCTTACAAGTTCTAGTAGGTTTTAAAAAGCCAATAGAGTATTTATTTATAATGCATCTATGTATCATTCATCCATCTCTCTGTATATCACTTTCCTCTGTCTCTCTGTCTCTGTCTGTATCTCTCTGTCTCTCTGTCTGTATCTCTCTCTCTCTCTCTCTCTCTCTCTCTCTCTCTCTCTCTCTCTCTGTGTGTGTGTGTGTTTGTGTGTGTGTGTGTGTTTATGGGTCCACATTCTTCAATATGTATATGGAGGTCAGAGGACAACCTGTGGAAGTTAGTTTTCTCCTTCCACAGTGCAGGTTTGAGGACTGAATTCAGTACCTCAAGTTTGGCCACAAGTGCCTTTACCCACTGACTGATTTCACCAGACCTATCTATGAGTCTCCTGAGACAGAGCTTTAGTATGTAGTCCTGGCTAGCTTGATACTCCCTATGGAATCTAGGCTGGCCCATTAGTCTTTCTGCTTCAGCTTCCATAGTGCTGGGACTCCAGTCAGGCACTACCATGCCTGGATCAGTTTTATTTATTTATTTTTAAATATGGAATGACATATGTAAGGTATGTTTGCAATTTGTAACTTGACTTTTAGCAATTACTTGCTATTGTTTTTTTAAATTAATATTTAATCCGGATGAGATGGTCAGCAGGTAAAGGTATGCATCACCAAGACTAATGACTTGACCTTGATCTGTGGGACCCACGTGGAACAAGGAGAAAACTGACCCTACGACAGGAGCACTATGGTGTATGTTCATGCTCACTAATAAGTAACAATATTTAAGATTTCCATATTTAAGAAAAAAATCATGTAATCAATTGCAGCATTTGTAAAGATCTCTTAAATATAGTATACAGCAAAACACTTTCAAAGTCAAGAGTTCTGACTTGTACTTGAAAATAATACTATGCTATAATTTTGATTATCTCTTTGAAATCCCCAGTAGAGGTTACAGCTACAGGTCCTCTTCAAAGGCTGGTTTGAGTCATCCTAATAAAATGACACAGACTAGACTACAATTATCTCCATTGTTTCTCATAAATGGAGATGTCAAAAAGTTCAATGACCATTCTAGGTTCCACA
This sequence comes from Montemys delectorum, assembly GCA_019843815.1. Taxonomy (NCBI): domain Eukaryota; kingdom Metazoa; phylum Chordata; class Mammalia; order Rodentia; family Muridae; genus Montemys; species Montemys delectorum. Next base: position 6,403 of record JADRCD010235500.1, read on the forward strand.
GTCAATTGGTGAATGACTTTGAACTTGGAGAATTTTGGTCATAGAGTCACCATGATGATCTCATTCCCTAGGGAAAGCACTGAGCACTCTCCAAGGAGGCCAATAAGCTGCATGCTTGTTCCTACTAACTTCTGTAATCCACGTGGTATGATAAGTTAATAAGTTTTATCACCAGTTCCATCACACATACAGAGACACTAAGCATGGAAAAGTTAGATGTTTTCTCAGTAGCCACAAGGTGGGCAGCTTTGCTTGGCCACTCCCTCCACAGAATGACACTCTGATATACTACAGATGAACAGCAAGTGACCTTTGAGATTTTCAGTCAAATGGTCATCCCTGAAAACACATATATACAAGCAACATTATACAAACTGAACAGGTGGTATTTATATATGTAGGAACACACAACATATGTAACAACAATTAAAGAAATGAGGTCATGAATTTTAAGGAGAACAAGGGATATAGGGGAGTGTTTGAGGGAAGAAATGGAAGGAGAAGTAATATAATTATATAATAATCTAAAATAAGTCAGTAACTTTGAAAAAACTAAATCTTTGCTGTTTGGAGTGTTTTTCTCTGGTATTTTCTTGATATTGAAAAACTAACTCACATTTTCTATGTACTTTCTCACATACATGAAAGAATAATATGAACCATAAATTAATTTGTGCTTTTAAAAATATATCTTCTAGGAAGGCAACATGCAAAATATAAGGCTCTATTAACCAATATTTTAAAACATGGTGGTTGCAACTCTTTCCCTCTCCCTACTTTTAACTTAGCAACAGATAGAATTCATTTTGTACTTTTTTTCTTTTTTGGGTAACTTCAGTTGCCCTTAAGTCATTATATAGCTTAGGATGACTTTGAATTCATGATTTTTCTGTTTGTACCTCCATAGAATTAGGATTATGGATGTGTCCTATATCCCATGATGCCTAGTTTAGGTAGTCCTGGGAATGAGATCCATGACCCTGTACACTGTACGTAAACACCGTACTAACTAAGCAACATCTCCAGCCCCTAAAACTCACGTCTTACTGATAGATCAAAAGTTCACATTCCTTCCTTCCTTTGACCATCGTAGACATCTTAGGAATTTAGGTGAAGGAGAAATTACTATTTTATGATATTCTCTTTTTTTTTTTTTTTTTTTCCAGAGGAAACCAAAAGCTTGGGGAATAGCAGACTAATTGAATGATAAGTGAAGCCAAAACTACAATTACAGTCCTCAGAGTACAATTTCCTTCTAATAATACCATAGATATCATCTGATGTGTGTAAGTGGAAGCACATGGGTATCTTGTTAGAATAAAATAGAACTATTTAAAAGTATTAAGCTTGCTAAAATGTAGACTTACCTCGATTGTAATTAAATATAAGGTATTAAAGAATCAAAAGACATGGCTTTTTAAAAAAATTCGGTTAACAGAGAGCTAAAGTTCCTAGTTTGAGACTTGGTTGTTATGACAAAAACTGACTAAAAGCAACTTGAGAAAGAGAAGGACTTATCTGACTTATAAGTTACAGTCTATCATTTAAGGAATGTTAGGCAAGATGTCAAGGCAGGAACCCGGAGGCAGGAACTGAGTCAAAGACCATGGATGAATGGTGCTTACTGGATTATTAGCTTTTTCATATAGTCTAAAGCTGCCTGCTTAGGGATAGTACCACCCACAGTGGGCTAGATCCTCTGACATCATATTAACCATGAGAATGCCCCGCAGATATGCTCATAGGCCAATGTGATGGAAGCAGTTCCTCAATTGAGCTTTCATTTCCCCAGATGTGTCAGGTGGACAGCCAAGAACAGCTATCACAGTACAATACTGATACTTACTCCTATCTGATGTAAGTATATTTTAGGGTATGCCTTCATCCTACAGTGGATTGAAATTGAGAGACTAATTCCAGTCACACTTTTTAACCAGCAACACTATGGACAATTTTCATTATAAAACTATACTTAAAAATATCAATACATAACCACATAAATAAAGCTGAGTTAAAATTACCTACAAGTGAAGAGACTTTATGTTGTGTATCATGACGAGAAAGGATATGGTTCACTCAATCCACAGTCCACTGAGTAACTCAGAACTGAAGTAGATGCCATTATTGGTCATATCTACAAAGACACAAAAGACAAAGACAATATCAGTCAATAAACATCAGTAATACCATTTTCATAAGAATGTCTTTTCAAGCTGCATCAGTAACAGAAGTAATAGATTTTTGACAAAAAAAATAAAAACAGAAAAAAAAATCACAGGAAGGACCTTCATTCACACAGATCTCTTTTGCCAAATGGTATAAAGTACGCCATGAGAACACATTTATTTAATGTGTAAACTATGATTAAGAATTAAATTTAGTTCAATGCTAAGTATAATTAAGAAATGGATGTAGCAGAAAATTGCTACAACATTTCTGGGAAGACATAAATCTATTAGGAAGAAACAAAATAAATCAAAAGCAAACATATTCTCTGATAAGGATTTGACACGTTCTGAGAATTATGTTAATTCCTGACTATAATATTTCATTTAGTGTTGATAACAAAGCTTCAATGTAGATGGCTATCTTGTTTTACAAATTCCCAGGATTAGATTTCACACCATTTAGAACATGCATAGCATATGTTATCCTAGACTTACTTGTGTTCCATGATCAGGTACCATGAGTAACAGATCTCAAGAATATCACATAAGGTGGAGTAAATGACTCTTGTTTGTGCCTGTGCTTCTTTAAAATGTTCTATTCCTTGCTGTTTCTCAATATAGATGTGAACAAAGCTCTCACTTCAGGACATTGCCTGGCATATGTAAGTATTTGATGAGTGCATAAAAAAATGTATGGTACCTATAATTTTAGGCACTAGCATGGAATTGTCAGGGTCTGAATTCATACTTTTGCCAATCTTGTAATTTACTGGCAAGTGTTATCTTCTTGTTTAAATGCATTCCCAATAAAGAAAACTAGAATGAAGTATTTGAAAAAAAAATTATTTGAATGAAATTCAAATATGTTGCTCAACAATTACATGTTAGTTGTTTAAATTAGTTGAATTAGAAAATTTCTTCAAAGACTGACACATTTAAACAATGAAATTTTACCAAGAGAAAACCAACACACTCTAGTTCTAGATTAGACAGTAGCTTAGTTATTGACTGAGACACAACTCATGTTGTGATGCCCAGGGGAAGGACTGCATGAATGCAGGGGAAATTGAATTTATGACAGTGTATATGACTGACTATAGGCAACAGAAGCTAGGAACAGTTATTCTGGAATGAAGGGAAACAGTTGACTTGGAGGCTTCAATGATTCACCCGTGAGAAAAGCAGCTTGGTCCTATACAGCCCGGAGCAGGGGAGCATGAAGCTCAAGTTCCCTGACTGGTTCTGCACAGCCTGTGAATTAAGAATGGCTTTCTATCTTTCCATTTTTAAATAAGTCAAAATAATTGCATAAGTTATCTTAATTTCAAATAACAAGCTGTATAAAATTTTATTGGGACATGGACACAGACGTTTGTTCACATAAAGTCTCTGTCTTCATTTATATTTCCCTGAGAGGACTGTGCCTCTGTAATATAATCTGGCTTGCTAGTTTAAACTGTCCATGCTGGCATCCTTCAGTACCATCAGGGAACTGTCCCAATCCCCAAATGCTCAAGAGAGTTGAGTTTCATCCATCCTTAAAGGTATACTCTACTTAAGGGCAAAGAGTGGACCAGAATAAGGTGGCTGAGATGAGAGAAAAGCAAGCAAAGCTAGAGAAGAGAATGTACAAAAGATTGTGTTACATGAGAGACTGAGGATGTGGTCTTCTGTGGAGGGGACTTTCTAGTTAAAATGCATCAGACAGTTATAACAGTTGTCAGAGTGCCTGCTTTATGCTCTCAGTAAAATATGAGAAGCTGAAGACAAGATGCCAAGGATCCATTTTTTGCTCCCAGAAGTGAATTAGGCATAGATAATGGAGAAAATGTCCAAACGCCTCCCTATCCCAATTATTACTTGGCTTGAAAGAAACCTGTGCTTGAGTTGGAAAAATTTGGACCTGAGCAAAATTTCCAGCATATTTTGTTTGTTTGTTTTAGAGTCTTGAAAACTGACTTCATGGTGAAAGCTGACTTCTGTCACCTTTAGCACAGGGGCATTCTGAGTACTCCCAGAATGAGTGTACAGGAATCACCTAGTACACTTTTTGTCACGTGATCTTCATGGGCAGTGTTCTCTTGGTTCTGCCTCCATTCCATGTGCATCCTCTCTGTTGCTACTTCTAATTTGTTTGCTCTGCCTACTATGTGTAATTTCATTGTCAAATGTGTAGGTGTCGCCTGTGCTCCATTCTTAACTTTCACCTGTGTCCTCCCCGAGTAGATTACAAGTTCTAGCTTTGGGCATTCTCTAAGTAACCAATAAAATAGCTTTCATGTAACAAAAACCTATTTAATTCAGAATTCTGATCCAGGAGATATAAATATTTTGACACAGTGTTTGGTACATAAGTCATTACTATAACTCATATTAATCATATTGAAGAGCTAGAAGATTTTAGAAAATAGGGGCTTTTAATAAAAGTGTGCTAGTAGAATATACATTGTACAAACTTTGCCTAAAAGGATATGAAAAGTTCTCTGTAACGAGCCAGGAATATAGGCTAACCAGTTCCAGGAACCGGTGAGTCACCAAGGCCCCTTCCAGCTAAGGCCCAGAATAGAAAGACAGGATATAAGTCATTGGGGGTAATTCTAGGAGTGGTCAGCTATAACATGAATAGTATAGATCAAACCACAATCTTGTGACCAAACCACATTCTTGTGCATAATGAGTGTGTAGGATGTTTTCCTTATGACCCTGACGCAACTAGTGGCTGGGTCTCTTTAGAATTTTCCACTGTTCTCTTGTTATGTTTCCTTGGTAACCCCCTCACCTCCCTAGTTTGTGGTTTTTCCCTTTAAATACCCCTTACTCCTCGTGCTCATGGTTGAACTCCTCCAGCCTGCAAGGTTACGAGTTTGACCCAGGTACCGGCCTTTCCTCAATAAACCTCGTGTGTTTTGCAGCAAGTTCGGTCTCTTGTGAGTTATTGGGTGGTCGTGTCATCCCGAGGCTTGAGTGGGGGTCTCTCCAGGTCTCGGGGTCTTTCAATATCATATTTTGTCATACAATATTTTGTCTACTTTGGAGCTCAGAAGGTAGCATAGGCAGTGCTTCCCTTAAAAGCATTGAGACCTCAGTTAGACCCAAGAATCTATGTTAAAATCCAGGAATGGTGGTGTATAATTGTAATTGCAACACTGGGGGAGCAGATAAGGCAAGATTTCTGGGGCTCAATGAACAGCAGTTATGCTTAGTAAATTCTAGGCTAGTGAAAAACTTTGCACAGAGAGAGGGAGGCAGGGAGAAAAAGAGAGGGAGAGGGAGAGGGAGAGGGAGGGAGAAAGAGAGAGAGAGAGAGAGAGAGAGAGAGAGAGAGAGAGAGAGAGAGAACATATGCATACACCTACAGCATGCTAATAGGACAGCTTGTGGGAGTCAAGGTCTCTCCTTTCACCATGTGGGTCCTGGGAATTGAACTCAAATCATCAAGCTTTGTGGCAAACCCTTTTTCCACAGAGTCATCTCACTAGCACAGTATATAGAATTCTAAAGTCTAGACATTTTCAGACAACAAAATAAACTTTTTCTCACTATCACTTTCAGCTGATTTTCACTGATAATTTACTGGGTAAGCAACAACTAGAAGCTGTTCTTATAATTTTCTGCTGGTTTTTCAAAGGCCTTGATTACATTTACCACTGCTTTCCCTATTTTTCCCAGATCCAATCTCCACAACTACCCACCCAACTTTGTATTCTTTTTGTTTTGTTTTGCTTTGTTTTCAAAACCCAACAAGACCAATTTGTGCTACCCAAATATTTTCAGATGTGCAATCTTCTATTGGAATGTGGGTGGCTTGCTATTTTTAACAACAAAAGGGAGAGTGTTAGCACTGTGTAATCTAAACTGTTAGACCTATATGATGGCTTAATACTATAATAATTATGGAAGACATATGGACATGCCATATATAGAAGCACAGAATACAGAATAGTAAGTGCAGTCTTTACTGGTAGATTAGTGGACAGACTGGGTGGCTGTGGATTATCTGTTTTCAGGTCCTCGATTTTTCTGAGAGAATGAAAATCTTATGGAGCTCAAATGTATGCTTAAAAGAAGAAGAACTTTTGAAGTAATATCCAGGACCCTCAGTATGACCACTCACTTTTCTCAGACTATGACTAGCATTATTAAGAGCTGTTTATTAGTCTGTTTTACCAACTGCAATGGAAACATTTAGAGAGTATTACTGAAGTGAAATTATATTGAAATGTAGTCATTCAAACCACCTACTTTACTTAAAATAGACACAGTTCACCTTACAGCTTCCCACCCATCATAAACAATTACCACATTATGATGCTGACTTCCTGCAAGCAAAGGTTGAATTATGCCAACATTTTCTGTGTCATTCTGATTTCTGACTATAACAAATGCCCAAGAAGAACAAGTTATAGAGAAGTAAGGTTTATCCTGGTTCACAATTTTGTGATGTCAACCACATCAGTTTGTCCTGTTGTTTTTTAGTGTATCATGGTAGGAGAGTATGGCAGAGGGAATCTGCTTCTGCAGTCAAGTTAAAAAAAAATAAAGAAGGAAGACAATTGAGCTGAGGTCTTGTTCTTCCTCAGTTACTCTAAGACTTTGCACTGGGTTCTGCTTCTTAAAGACTCTAGCATCCCCCAGTAGCGCAAGGCTTCAGATTAAGTCTTCAGCACATGGGCCTGTAAGGGACACTTATAATCCATTGTTAATGTTATGGTTCAAATGTAGGAAGTCCCCCACAGACTTGTGTGTCTGTGAGAGTTGGTCCTCAGCTTGTGATGCAATTAGAGATGCTCTGGATCTTCTAGAAATTGGGGCTTAGTGGGCAGAAAGAGGATACTAGGGTAGACCCTTGAAGGTTACACATTGGTCTGTTTCTGTCTTTAGCTGTCTTTGTTCTCTGATTGGCTGAGATGTCAGCAAGCTTCTATAAACTGCCACTTTTTCAAATAGGTGATGGTTTTGTAATGAAACCTTCCCTCATGCCTTCTCTGCCATGGTAGACTCTATCCTCTAAACTGTGAACCAAGATAAATCCTTTCTCCCTTAAGTGATTTCTGTCAGGCATTCAGTCACCCTGATGAAAAAATGCTGCTAACACACAACACTGTGTTTTATCAAGGTAAGAATGTCAATGGGATGCCCTGGAAGAGAAATTGAAGTCAGTAAAGCACTTGCTTTGCAAACCCGAGGGTCCAAGTAACTCACACGAAAAGCCTGGCACAGTTCACTCACTCATAAACACAGACCTTTGTCAGTAGAGACAGCTAGATGCAGGAATAATACCTGAAGTAGACTTCTGGCCTCCATCATCATGTACACATGTGCACACACACACATGAACATGTGCACTAGCATAAACATGAACACACGCACCTACATACACATGAACAAAATGTCAACATACTGAAAAGGCACTTAAGTTCCTACTGAATAGGGGCAAAATATTTGGCCAGAGAAGCACTGTGTCCAGAGAGCCACTGAAGGTGAATCTTTTAGAGGACATCTCACTCATCACTCCTCCCAACTTGAGATGTTCATCTGAAGGAAGTTCTGACTCCACCCCAACTCCCAGTACTAATTCATGGAGAAATTGATTTTTTTCCTTATTCTTATCACAGAACAAAGGCACAGCAAACTAACAGAAGTCTGTGAATCAAAAGCACCATGTTACAAGGAAAACATAAAAAGTGACCTTGACTGCATGATTAGGGAGAAGGATCATCAGAAATTGGAATGGTCTCTGTGTGGGAGGGGTTGGCTCTTCCTCTCAGGATTACCCATACCCAGAGTCTCCTACTGCACAGAGCACCAGGTCAAGCATATCCAGGACTTAGGAGGCCAGGAAAATGGTGATTCGTGAGACATACATTGCTAATTGGAGCTGGATTTTCTTATACAGAAAGAGTTAGATGAAAAGGTTTTTCCTTCTCTTTGTTAAGATTGTAAAAGCTTATTTCATTAAAGATAGTTATTGTAGTTCTTTCCCTCTGCCATGTGGGATATAAAGATTGAACTTGGGTCATCAGGTTTGGCAGCAAACAGCTTTACCTATTGAGCCATCCTGCTGGCATTTGAAATAACTATTTTTGTACCTTGCCTGGATGGCCTTGGTGGCTAGGTAGGAAATAATAAATCAAAGCGATAGAAAGGCTTTAGGAAAATGATCCAGGAGCAATAAAAGTAGGAGGCATTTCTAAGATTGTTTAAAATTGCTCCAGTGTGGGGTTATGGGTGTGTTTACACTTGTAATGACACAGCTGTCACTTTGTGCTCTTATTTATTGGCTATTAAACTTGAAGTGATCAGCCATACTGAAAATTAACTTCTATGTATGTTATGTTCTCTGGGCTGGTGTTCCAATGGCTGTATCATTTCAAGTTGAAATAAGGACAGTTAAATTAACTAGACAAAAATCAGTGTGCTTTTTCATATATAACTTACAAAATAGAGCATCTCTGTAGTCTCTCTGAATTTTACATCTAGCTCCAATATTATCTAATTGGGTTGAAACATTCATTTGGCAGACAGAGGACAAAGGGTTGTCTCCCATGCATCAGAGCTGCCAAGGTAGTACAGAAGTGGTCAAGCCCTTTTGTTAAAGGGTGAGGAGGAGTTTAGCTAACACAGAAAAAAGGCCAGAAGTTTGAGCAAAGGGCCAGCAAAGAGAACATAGGAAATGGCTTCCGGGGCATCTGCCTTGGAGTGGAGGGAAGGATTAAAAGTCACTTTCAGACCAAGACTTATCATATTCACTAATTGCACTGAGGATAAGAACTACTTAAATTAAAGAAAACGATGCTTGTAAAACCTTCCTGAAAGGCATGGCCATAAGCTCATTATTTTAGCTATCATGTGCTTCTGCATTTCTCTTTCTTCCTTATCTTTCTCCTGCCTCTCCTCTTCCCCTTCACTCTGTACCCAGTCCTGTTTAGCAAGAACACTGTTACAGTTAATACTGCTCATATACCTGCTCATTCTCAGAACATGGGTGAGTGCTTTACGTGTACAAGGCCCTATTCTCACAGTAATCTAACACTGTTAGAATTCCCTGTGTTTCATAGAAACTGGGGTTCATAGTCACATAGCCAGTGAGTAGAGAGAAGATGGAATATACACAACGTGTTTTAAAATAAGATACTCCCAAGGAGAACTACATGTAAACACAGAAGTCAGTTCAGTACAGGACATCTTCATCGTGTAATGTATTAGGCTGGGAGAGGTGGCAGGTCACTTGTATGTGAACTGGGGCTCTTTCCTCCACTGATGATATTGGTCAAACAATTAAACGCAGAATGCTCCTTTCAGCCTGCACAGTTGGGCTCATTTAGGAATAGTTTACAGATGGAAACAGCCTTTTTGGTGTGAGGTTGGAAGGGATCTTATCAACAAATGCAGAAGTGTAAAAAATACAGTCAAAATAGAAAACAGCTCCAACCACCCTAGAAAGCCAAGCTATGTTCCTTTGTGTCAGCTCTCTCCTACCAACCTAGCCCCAACACATGACTCCTGTACTTGCACTTTCTCCCAGAATGCCACACAAATGATGTCATATGGATTGAGTCCTTTTATGTAGGACCTATCTTACTCAATGTATGAGAATAAAATCATCACAAGCTGTGGAAAGAGTTTTACCTCCAGACTCTCCACCCTGTGGTTTTACATGCCTCCCCTAATGTAATGCTATCTGGCTGTGACTGGTGCCTTTTAGTGATGGTTCTAAAATCAAGGAACACAAAGCCTATGTTCTTCTATACAACTAGTTGATTATTCTGCATATTGTAAATTTTGTACTTTATTTTTGTACCTAACTGTTAATTAATTCAAAATTCTCCTAAAATTCTCTTGCCCCTTCCTCGTATATACATAATTAAAAAAATGAATAAGATAAGGTTCTTTTTAAAAAAATGGTTGAAGTGTTGAAGTCAGTTTTGATCTGTCGTATGCCAACTCATACTTTAGGTCATACTTTATGTAGATGAGACACATGCATTCTAATGATGAATGGTGAGTGGATAGAGATAAATAAAGATAATTACCAAGCAAAGTCACAGGTAATTACTGATATATAAAATACATGAAGTATGTGAAAGAGCTGGAGGTTCATATTTTTCCATTTCTGAATTGGTAACTGGTTACCATTAAACACAATGCATGCTTCAGTCTGGTTAACTGCCTTTTCAAGCAAAGCAAGACTTACATATATTTCTCAGTAATGATTTCTTAATCTTTTTTTCTTTCTTGAAAGGCAGCATTTGCCAAACCATCCCATCAGACACTAGAAAAAGACATCAGTGAGTTCAGAAGTGAATGGGAGGTGATGAGGGGGTGGAACCAGTATAGATTTTTCCCCCTTAAGCCTGAATCAGCAGAGGAATAGCCAAGTTGGGTTCTTAGAGTCTTCCAGAAAAAGTATTTGATTTTTGTCTCTATCTCAAATTAAATTAATGCTCTTTTATTTCTCTCCCTCACCTCTGATTCCCTAGGATCTACATGTTCTATTTGCTATGAAAGTCACTAGGCACACTGCCAATCATGCTTTGATATCAGCTAGCTGATGGCAAAACTGATCATTGGTATCTATAGGTGGCTGCCACATTTACTTTGCCCTCACCGGGTCATGAGCCTTCGAACAGATGGTCAGCTAAAAGTCCAGGGTGAACAGATCCAACTCAGGGCAGGAGTTCATCCCCTGTCAATGAAGCATGGCAGGGGGAGTTACCAGGTCTCTCTGAGAGCCTGGCTCTTGTATAGCTGCAGGACTCAGTTCTGCCAAGCACCAGTGAGATGAGACCACAGAATCTTTCAGGGCCTGTTATTCAGAGAGCTGCCCATGGTCAATGAGCCAGCAGCACGGGCTATAGTGATGTGCCATAGTCTCAGCATAAGAGAAAGAAAGTGGTGGTGTTAAAGTGTATGACTGTGTCCTAGATGCAGCCTTTGTATCTCAAAAGCTCAATAAATACCAACAGAGGATGACCTTTATTAAAGACTCTTTATATCAATCACTTATACACTTTCTTATACACTTTTCTTTTAAGCCAAATTTTAGCCTTGTGTAGGGCTCTTTTAGGGGATGGAGGAGTTGAGCAATATGCATGAGCTCACAGGTTTCCATTTTGGGCTAAGCACTTGGCAAAACCTAGAAATACAAATTACAGATCATCGTGCCCACCCTCCTACAAAGCAATCCTATAGCAGGAGAAAATATTTTTAAAAGTTTGAGTACATGACTAGGAAGCTTCTTCTCTGCTGGCTAGCTTTCATAGTACCAGAAGGTGCTAAGCAGGCTGCTCGGGGAGTCATCAGCCTTACCCTGCTGTGAACCCTGCAAGCTACAATATCATGCATGCAAGATATGCCCATGCATGCAATAATGACACATATGTCATGAGGATAATGAGCCACATTCTGCTTCGGCTTAATGCTTGTTCCATAGAAGGAAAAGCATATGTCTGACGTTGTAAATCTGACCAAGAACTCATAGCTGGGAAGTTCACAAGCATCAGTGATGAACCTACAATAGCACGAGCTTTAATAACAAAGACGTGAAACAGAATGACATAGTTGGAGTTTTACACATTCTTGCTCTGTGATATGCAGTTAAGTATCTTGTATGCTGTCTAACTTAATTTTCTACTGCTGTGTTAAAAATACCATGACCAAGGCACATTATAAAAGCATCTAATTTGGGGCTCATAATTCCAGAGGGATAGATGTTATGACCATCATTGGAGGGACCATTATAGCAGACAGGCAGGCATAGCTCTGTAGTAATAGCTGAGAGCTTATATTTTGAAAGAGTATCACGATATAGGAAAAGCTAACTGGGAATGGTATGGGCTTTTGGAATTTCAAAGCCCACATGCAATGACTCACCTCCTCCAACAAAGTATTACTTCCTAATCCTTCCCAAATACTTCCTCAGACTGGGTACCAAATATTCATACATGTGAGCCCAGGGGGACCATTGTCAGTCAAACCAACACAGATGAAGTGTTTCATTTCATACTCATAAGCTACCAAGATGAGTACTTTGATTGCCATCCTTTGTCCAGATGGGGAAACTGAGGCTAACAGAGGTTAATTAAAACACCAGAAATCATCAGCCAGTGAGTGATGGATTCTGTGGTATAGTATTTGCCAAGGGATGCAAGAGCACAAAGGAAAGAGTAATTAACAGACACAGGAGCTCAGGCCAAGCTTCACAGGGAATTGTTTGACATTTGAACAGAGTCTGAAAAGTGAAAGTGATAGTTTATTTTGAAGAAGAGAGTAAACATCCCAGACTTCAGGAGTGTCAATCGGTAAGACACTCTCAGTTATCTCTGATTGTCAGCTGTCAACCTGCCAGTGGTGGTTGAGGAGAAGGCTGGTGAAGATATGGTGAGTGGAAACATGAAAAGATACAAATGAACATTAGTATTATTTTTTTAAAGAGTTGGTTTAAAAAATAAATCTAGTCTTCACTACTCTTGCTCAACAGTTTAGGTTTTGAAAATTCAACATCCTAGGTTTGGCTCCTCTACTTCTGTCATTTATTAACTACGTTACCTTGGTGAGCAAACTTTATCCAACTGACCGTCTCTTCATCTGAGAAGCCAGGATAAATACAGTAAGTCTTCCGCAGGCTGTTTAGCATGAAGCGAAACTGCCTTCATAAAAGACTCACTATGGTTTGGAGATATCAAAGAGACATAGTGAAAACTATTTTCACCACTATGGCTTCCACAGTGGACAGAACAGACTTGGTTTACAGCTGGTGGCAAAGAAAATGTAACAGAGAAAACAAAGTCTAATAAATGATACTGTGTTTAGTTCCTAGTTAGGAATTAGTCTTACTCAATGCAAGCATGACACATGGAGCACATGCTTGCACTTAACGGAAACAATGGCACAAACATGGTATTGAGAAGCTTTTATTAGATAAAGGTATAGGGGACCTCACATTAGCTAGGGGCCTTTAGAAAATACCAATGCCTGGTCAGCCGTCACATCCAGTGGGCAGGTGTATCATTATGCCTGGCTGAAACACTTGACTCAAGTAGAGTTACTTTGTATCTGTGTATACTAATATTAAAAGTCAGTGATTCATGTGTAGTACAACTCTAACCAGACTTTATAGGTTTGGAACTAAGATTCAGCTGTACATGACTGGAAAAAAAAGCATCTTATTAGGAGATGTGAATCAGATTAATTACAGGGTAATTTAGGTCAGCATCTCTTGCTTAGGGGCTATTTCAATGAAGACTGAGACAGGTTAGATTGGTAAAAGAGTCATGTTTGTTTTAGTATACTAGTTGTGAGAAAGGCTTGTGTCTGAACTCAATCCCAACCACTCCCTAGAAGACTATGCCTCTTTCTAGGCCACTTCCAACCCAGCTCAGGCTTTAAGTAAGTTTAGCCCAGGATTTTCCAACCTGCCTTCGAATAGAGTCTCTTGAGAAGCTTTAAGACAAAAGTCTGAGCTTCACTCCCAAGGGACTCAGCTCAAACTGTCCTGTCCTGAGCCTCAGAGGCTTCTGAAATATCAGAGAGAGGAGCTGGGGATGAATAGGGTCAAAATATATGTTCATATTACGAACTTATTAAATAATAAACTAGGGGAAAAGGTCCTTGGGATGACGGTGCCAGGTAGCTTAGATGGAGAAGCATTAGGATGGGCTGTGTTCCTGCCTGACTCGACCACCCAAAGGCCTCAGGGTAAGAAATTCCACCATCAGAATTTTCTTAAACACATTTATCTAGTATTAGTGTGTAATTCGTGAGCCTTGAGAATGGACTTTGCCACAATTCACTGAACAGTCAATTAATATGTTTAGAATATCCTAATCTTAAGATGAGGCAGAGCAATTTTTCCAGTGTGGAGGTTCAAGTTTTGTAAGGGGAGGGCAGCAGCCTCCTTGTACCAAATGCCAGATTGCAGGAATGCACAATGGCAAGGATCTGTCTTCTGGGGAGATAAAGATAGAAGCTGTCGGTAAAACTCGTATTTATTTTGAAAACCACAGAAGGCTTGTTTCTAAAAAAAAAAAAAAAAAAAAAAAAGAGGGGGATAGGAGGATAATATGAGAACTTAGTATAATAGTATAATATATAAAATATAGTCCTTAAATCTCTAGGAATCTAGAGTGAACATATAGAGAGGGGGTATCTCTTTGCCTATTTTTATTCATTAACTTATTCATAACCTTTACATTCTCTTTTTACTTGTAAAACATCACTGTTGGGGAGTTTATTTCCTCCTGCACTGGTAATATATAATGTAGTCTATGAACTGGTTATGTTACTTAAGTTACTATACTATTTTGATCTAGGTAGCTGTTTTAACCTTTAGACTTCAGTGATCCCAGTTTTTCTACAAAAAAAAAAAAAAAAAAACAAACTAAAGTAGGATGAAAAAATTAAAGTAGGATGAAAGTGGCCAGGGAGTTACTTCCATGGCCAGGTTGCTACCATTCCTAGATTCTAACTCTGCTGCTCATGAGAAATAATGGGCCAACATAGAGCACCACATGTGTGGTTTATTATAGAATGTTGAAAGACGATTAGTTAATAGAGCAATAGATTCAAACTAAAACAAATACTCACTGATCCATCAAATAAATGTTGGGTATTGGGTACTTTAGTGGGAACCAGAACTCCATGGGCAAAGCTAATGCATGTGTTCCCATGGATGAATGGCTGGCATGCTTGTGTGGAAGATCCACTATCCAGCTAACACATGCAGCAACAGGTGATCATACTGTGACAGCTGCTGGAAAGAAAATCCCAGAGAAAGATGATAAACAGTGGAGTGTGTCATGACCATGGTTGGGGAGCTGAAAAAGCTTTTCTGAGGGGGCGACAGCCGGAATCTGAAGAGCTGGAGGCAAAGTGTTCCAAAAATTCAGAATATGAACAGGTGTGCACACCTGTGTCTTCATCTCCGAGGCCTCATGTTCCCTCCATCACCATCTAACCATCAGCTCTGAGAAAAGTCCCTAGACTGAAAGATTCAGACATGGAGGCAGTAAAGAAAGACAACTGTATACAATTTTAGTGGAGTTGGCTAGTCTCACTTACTTTGAGATCCTGAATTTACAGAGACTGCGAGATGTGCCAAATGGAAGTGTCATTTGCAGCTCTTGACTTTTCTAAAAGTTATTGCTAACACATCTGTGGAAGGCAGGCTCTGAAAGCACCAAAAGCAGTTCTGACACTGTGCTGGTATCCAGCAAGGGTGGCATGAAAAAGAAAGCAGCATGACATTTTCCTTTGACAGTATCTCATTTCTTCCACCACAGAGTGCATGGGAGATTGCTATGGAAAGCCAGCAGACTGTGTTTGAATAGCAGTATGTAGATATAATCTCTCTCTCTCTCTCTCTCTCTCTCTCTCTCTCTCTCTCTCTCTCTTTGTCTCTGTCTCTGTCTCTCTCTGTGTGTGTGTGTGTGTGTGTTTGCATTGCGTACACACACATGTGTAGGTGTATATATACAAGCATACATGTGCATATATTTGTAGGAGGTTAATGTACATGTAGAAGCCAGAGATCAGCCCCAAGCATTGTTATTCAGGAGCAAGCTATCTTAATTTTTGAGCCAGAGTCTTTCATTAGGACCTAGACTGCTACATTATGCTAGGCTGGGTGGCTCCTGAGTCCCAGGGATCTACCCATCTCTACCTTCTGGCCAGTGGGGCTGCAATCACACACCACAATTCCTTTTGACAGGGGCACTGGGCATCTGAACTGAATTTCTCACATTTATGTGGTAAGTATTTCACGGCAGCCAATCCCTTAACAAGAAATTTTTTAGATGTCTATTGTACGTTAGACACAATCACACCATACTATGTAATAGATTAAGGAACACCATTGTCACTGGATGGTTGGTGCATAGTTCATCTCTCTTCATCACAATGGGAAGAATGTAAAGGCAGGTTTGTTCATAGCCTGCACTCAGATGCAGCTAGTTGTGATATGCCTGGGCCTAGTGCAAATAAATTCTTCAGTTTCAGCTTCTTTATATACATATATACTGTTCTATCTCAGGTAGTTTTCATGGATGGGAAAATTACACAATATCACCCACTAGGCTGGATTAATTCTGTACCCCATCTCCTAAGGATGGTTGATGCTTTGGGGACAGGGCAACAGGATCATAGTCTTCTTAATTGAGCCTCTTTGGGCCTGAAGGTTCACAAGGGACATCCACAAGAGTATTAACAATATACTCAAGAAAATTACATCTGAATAACTTGCAGTTTTTTATTGTATATTTTCTTTATTTACATTTCAAATGTTATCCCTTTTCCAGGTCTCCCCTCCAAAAACCTCCTACCCCATGCTCCCTCCCCCTGCCTCTCTGAGGGTGCTCCCCCATCCACCCACCCATGCCTGCCTTCCTGCCTAGCATTCCCCTACACTTGGGTACCGTACACCCTCAAGCCAAAGGGCCACTCCTCCCACCGATGTCCAACAAGGCCATCCTCTGCCACACATATGGTCAGAACCATGGGTCCCTCCATGTGTATTCTTTGGGTGGTAGTCCAGTCCCTGGGAGCTCTGGGGGGTCTGACCAGTTGATACCCCATGGGGCTGTTAATCTCCTCTGCTCCTTCAGTCCCTTCTCTAACTCCTCCATCGTGGACCCCATACTCAGTCCAATCGTTGGCTGCGAGCATCCGCCTCTGTATTTGTCAGGCTCTGGTAGAGCCTCTCAAAAGACAGCTATATCAGGCTCCAATCAGCAAGTAGTTTCCAGCATCTACAATATCTTCCCAGTTTGGTGACTGTATATGGGATCAATCCCCAGGTGGGGCAGTCTCTGGATGGCCTTTCCTTCAGTCTCTGCTCTGCACTTTGTCTCTGTATCTCCTCCCATGGGTATTTTGTTCCCCCTTCAAAGAAGGACCAGAGTATTCACACTTTGGTCTTCCTTCTTCTTGAGCTTCATATAGTCTGTGAATTGTATCTTGTGTATTCCAAACTTTTGGGCTAATATCCACTTATCAGTGAGTGCATACCATGTGTGTTCTTTTGTGACTGGATTACCTCACTCAGGATGATATTTTCAAATTCTATCCATTTGCCTGCAAATTTCATAAAATCATTGTTTTTAATAGCTTTTAGTACTATTCCATTGTGTAAATGACTCCCTATTCTAATACTTGCTTTCTAGAACTTACAAAAATTTGTAGAGTGATGTTTGTAGATATTGCTCTGAAACCAAGCTTACTCTCCACTGGAAATTCAAAGCCTAAAAATCTTTTGTGGATATTTGTACACCTTGACTTTCAGTACTCCAGAATTCCAGTTTCTTCATGTCTGAGTCTGTTATCTGCTGCAGAGGAAAGTATCAGGCCCAAACATGGAGACGAAAAATTGATTATTCACTATCCACTTAGGGTTTCATTTGGATAGGAATTTGAGAAGGCTGGATGTGGCTGCTTGAGAGTGTTTCAGGCAGATGAACTAATGATCAAATATAAACTTGAAGGAATGAGTCAGGGCAATAGGGACAAAAAAATACATATGTAGAAAATCCTGTAGAATGTAGAAAGCAGGTGCAGGAACTTGTCTAGACATGGAGGGCTTACCAGGGCCTTGATGGAGCTATGCTCCAGCTGTTTAGAGGATAATCACAATGCTGGCAAGTGTCAGGTGGTAGCCAAAGGCTTCATCTCTATCTATATAACTCTTTCAATGGAGTTTCATCAAGTTTTTAATAACAAGACATCTGTTCTCCTTAACGCTAAACAATTCAGCAAAGGGAAATTAATACAGCCAATACCTTTGGGGACAAATCTTGGAAGTCATATATTCTCTCAGATGATTGAAGGCAATGCACTCATGTTAGATGAAGCATAACATTGATCCAGTCTCTTCAGAGAAGGTTTTCCATGTCTCAGGGTGAGAAGAATACTACAGTGGCCTGGGGGAGAAGCTTAGGGGATAAAATCCTTCCCACAAAACTAAAGTTTGGACTGGAGTTTAGATCATCAGCACTCATGTAAATTCTGGGTGTCTATGGTAGTCTGCTTTGAACTGCCCTTGGTGGAGACAAGGATCCTTGAGTTAGCTGGTTAGGCTAGGTTAGTTGAATTGACAAGCTTTTCATATGAGAAATCTTGCTTCAATTTAAAAAAAAGTGTAGGATAATTAAGAAAGATACTTAACTTCAACTTTTGGCGTCCACATATATATATGCATACATGTTCATTCACTCCATCTCTGTGCCCATGTGCATACACACACATGCATACCACATATACATACACTTGCTCAAAAGAACTATAGCTAAGATGGCAGTATGTATCTTTCCCATGTGTACCTCCTATGCTGAACAGTGCGATGGAATTTCATAATTTCTACAAAACACATACATCGAAGGAATCCTTTGACAACTTAGTGGAATTCATATGGTATAGTAGTTCAGCATCAGAAATCACTTCAAACACTTAGTGAATAACAAAGATGTATATTTATAATCTCTCTATTTATGGGAAACTATTATTATCATGCTAACACTTGAGGATTGCAGAAAATTTTCTGGTGCAGAAGTTTTTCAGTGAATAATTACTGAAAAAAACTGAGTCCTTGGAGGATAGAGAAACTCACCATCTCAGTTTTTTCCTCCTACTCCTTCTCCCTACTCTGTGTGAGTGTGTGTGTGTGTGTGTGTGTGTGTGTGTGTGTGTGTGTGTGTGTGTATGTATGCACTTGGGACATGCTGATGTCGATGCTAAATGTTGATACCATGTATTTCCTCCATTACTTCACTCTTCATTTTGTCTTTTGAGAAATGTTCTCTCCTTTTGAGAAATGTTCTCTCTCAAGTCACCAGTTAGTGACTTGACTATCTGGTGAGCCCCAGAGACACTCCTGTCTTTTCTTCCCCAGATCTAGATTTCAGGCATGCTGCAGAGCCTGAAACTATGCTGTGTGGTGCTGGCTACAAGGAGGCTCATCAGTCACTCACTGAAAGTTGAAGTCTATATTGGCTGCTGAGGCCGGAAGTGAGATAATAGACTTCTGGATGCTGCTACAGAAATGTGGGAGGACCAGCTAATCTAGCTCATTTCAGTACAACCCTGAATAATACAACACATTCTGAAGGATTTCCTGCATGTGTCTATTTTTGTACTCTCTGTCAATCCTCACTCCTTAAGTTCATATTGGGTCAAATGTTTTTTTTTCTTTTCTTTTCTATGTTTTATAGTTATGTAACTTCAAAGAGAGAGGATTTTTTAAAAGCAGTATCCATTTGAAACCTTTCCCAAGTTGGCTAACAGCATGTCATATATGTACAAAATGCCTTGGATTGAAGTTACCTTTTGAAAGTCAACAAATGCCTTAGCAAATACATCAAAGTCTCCCTCAAATAAGGTCAATATTAGATCTGCTCAAGAGAGCTTCCTGCCATAAAGGTTAAAAGAACATGGTGCGAAAGCTATTTGAATTACTGGCCTGAATTAAATTATGACACATCAGTTATGATTGTTAAATACTCTTACTTAAGGGCCATGAACATTTTCCATTTCCATCAGGACCTGTTATTATTTTATTTATTTTTGTATTTATATATTGGGTATGAAAGTATCAAAGCATTGTGGAACTTAAAACAAATTTTCTCAGCAATCATAGGACAAATATAAATTTTTGGCTTTTTATACACAAGATAATATATTCTGTGCTCCAGAAAGTAAGGAAAGTGAATTAATTATTTTTCCAAGTTATAGGGATGGAACTCAGGGTCTTGGATATGGTAGGAAAGTAGTCTATCACCAAATTGTAGCCTCTATCATAAACAAGTATGAACCCCATGAAAATGAGAAAGCTTATATATCAATAAAACTGGGAAAACAATATTTTATGGATAACTGTAAAGAAAGCCAAATTAATTCTGATCAATGTTGAATATTCTCTATTACAAAACTCTGAGCTGACTAATTGTTGCTTGACTAATTCTAAAACGGGTCCTGTATTTAGTGATGAAAAAACATTGATTCCTGCTTCAACCCAGCTACTGAGCTTTTTTTTTCTTTTTAAAAGATTTTACTTTTTTTTGAACAAAGATTTATTTACTTATTAGATGTAAGTACTCCAGAAGAGGGAGTCAGATCTTGTTACAGATGGTTGTGAGCTACCATGTGGTGGCTGGGATTTAAACTCAGGATCTTCAGAAGAGGAGTCAGTGCTCTTAACCCCTGAGTCATCTCTCCAGCCCCACTACTGAACTTTTTAACATATGAATTAATAGCAGAATAAATGTCAAAGAGGAAAACCATATGTCTGTAATCAAAGAAAGAGTTAAAAATTTACAGCTCACCTTTGACACAGAAGAAGCTATATTTATTACGATTATCTCTTAAGGGATGCTTTATTTTAAATGTTATGTAACCTTGGGATTTTAGTTTAAGTTTGGAATTTTAATTTAGTATTGTAGAAAGAAAGGTCTATGCATTTATTTATTTATCTAGAAAATAGCATGCTAAATTTTGTAATATTTATATGGAACAAATGCTGCTCAATTTAGAGCTATTTGCATTCTTAAGTTGAAGGCATGCAACTGGATGTCATTTTCAGTAGCTAATCCTGAATCTAGAGTGGGGAATATATACTAGCCTCATCATTAATTTTTAGATAGCTATACTCCAAATCATAGCAGTAAAGCTGAGGGAAAAACGGGCTATTTCCCTTGTAAATAGATGTCTAGGAAGTGGAAATAAAATGGTGTCTTCTCTTTGACTCCATCAGCAGATTGTATGCAATATTTCAAGTCAAAGTATCAATTTAAATGAAAAGGCAAATATTTATGGTGTAAAATCCCATTATTATGAAAGCACTGAATTAAATTTAGGAGAAGTAATGGGGTGAGATATCTGCTTAGTCAGGAACATCCCAACCACTACTCTCTGCCTTTAGGAAGAGATCTATCTGGAACCAGGCATCAATTGCCACTGAACATGATGTAGAGTTCTTCCTGCGATGGACCCAGGTCATGTTATTGTCCTAAGTGAACTAATTCCTCAACTTTGTTTAAGACATGAAAAATCTATGCAAGCAAAACTTCTACTGGTTTCTAAAACTTTTAACTTAGATAGACATGCCTATAAGTTAAGGAGAACAACTAGGAGGCTGATGCAGGATAATTATCATAAATTTGATGTTAAATCAAGTTATATGGTGAGTTTCAGGCCAGCCTAGGATATAGTGAAAGAATATCTCACAGTAAATTAAATAATCAAGAATAAAGAGAACAAGAAGAAAAAATATGGAAGAGGAAGAAAAAGGGGAGGATGAAGAAGGAGAGCCAGGGAAAGCATTGGGGGTGAGGAAGAGGATAGAGGATATTGGAAAGAGGGAAAATTTTCATAGAAAAAAAAATGAAAGCAGCAATGTTTTACCAGGTTGACCAGTTGTCTACATTTTTGGACTCTCACTTAGAACATCTGGTGGCCCAAGCTTTTATTTTGCCACAGGTTGGGGGCTCAATCTTAACTGATGGAATGATTCTGATACTTATGTTACACACCCATTCACAAGGAAGTTGAGACTAGCTTGGGGGAAGTCAGGTAAAAAGATTAAGTGAACCTTGCACTCGGTTTAAATATACATTCCCTAATTCTCTTTTATGAACGGGTAAAAGACTTCAATTGTATTTACTACCCCTATGCAGTATTTAATAAGCTAATTATGTTTGCTTATTGCAAATAGCCTTCAAAAGTTGGCTATGTATTCTTCCCTTGTGTGCTTTCAAAAGCAATTCAATTAAAACATGTGTAGAAATTGTCCTTTTCTCTTCAAATGCATGATTATGTATTCCCTAGTTTGTCATATTTAATTTATAAAGTAGAATGTACAAGAACAAGATGACAATTGAAATAACATTTTTTAAATTGAATTTTTACATAATCATCATTTGTGAGAGTAGAAGAATTCAGGCTTCATATTTTAGCATTTTCTTCACTCAGTCAAAAGGTGACTCTATTGTAAAAAGCCTGACAGAACTCCTCATACAGTACATAAACTTCATGAAGTTCTGGGTCCAAACATATTGTGTTGCTAAAAAGCTCATGTCCATAATTTATTCAGTGTCCAAATGAAAACAGCTCTAACAGCTGATATAAAATAAACAGGAAAGCTATGCACTTGATCTAGCAGAACTTTAACTTTTGTATAGTCATTTATCAGCTGTGCAGACTTTGGAAAGTTACTTAACCTGTCTCAGTTTTTATGGGTGTGAACTTTATGAAGATACTCAAGTCAGTGTTTTAAAACAGGCACAACCACACTAGGTAACAGCTGCCAGTATCTTAATTTGTGAAGAGCTATATACATATTGCTTCTTTCAATCTCCCTGTGAGCCTTGTGGAGTAGGGTCAATGGTTTTCTTTATTTTGGAAATTAGAAACCAGAGTTTCAAGGAGCCAGAGAACTTCTGCCAGGCTATGCAACTGCTGTAAAACAGTCAGATTTTCATCAGATTTTTTAACATGAGAGCATCCTAGATTTTTGGTAAGTCAGAGCTTGAGAAGTACCCCAAGTCAGATGCGACACCACTAACAGGGATGTGGTCAACTCAGGGCACATTCATGGGCAGCAGCTCTACAATTTCCATAATAGCTCTGGGAAGTAATTTCATGCTCATTTTACAAATAAGCTGAAGGTCTGAGGCTTTAGGTCATATTTTCACAGTTACAGAAACTGCTTGCATGTCCTTTTCCGTGTTGAGTTTACACATGACTCTTGCAAATAAGCAGAAAAACTGTCTCTCAGCTTTTTGGCACTCTAGATCACCATGGCATGGGAGATGAGGTAAGACAGTGGTGGCTTCTCTGAGTCTTAAAAGTTATTAAAAGTAACATTAAATGAGCTGGAGAGATGGCTCAGTGGTTAAAAACATTTACTGCTTTTGCGAATGACTTGAGTTTGGGTCCTGGCACCTATGTAAAGGAGCTCACAGCCGATGGCAACTCTAGCTTCAGGAAATCAGATGCCATCTCCCGGACTCCACGGACACCTGCACTCATGTGTACATACCCACCCACATATGCACACATATACATAATTAAAGTAATAAAAATACATTTTTAAAATGTCAGGTTAGTGGGGTGATTGTGTCTTACCAATCCGTTCAACAACTAGACCGAACAAAGCTGGTAGAACCTTAATAGCTCAAATTACTAAGGAACTCCAAAGTCTTCACTGTTTTTTATATTAATAAATATAAATTATAGTTAAACTTTAGACATTTGTGTGTTATTGAGGATAGCATAATTTTATTTATGGTGAAGTGAATAAATCACATTTTGTTTCGTTTTGGCAAAATAGAGACAGTGTCTAGTAACTTCCATCTAATTTATCCATTTAAGATGAAGATTTCTGTCTGCATAAAAGAATGATGAAGATAGTTAAAGGCTTGTCACTTCTTATTTTTCACAGTAATTGTTTGTCTAGAACACATTTGAGGATATAAAACATACATTTAGAAAAATAAATGAGTTAAAGTCCAGAGAAATAACTTCCCCTTGGCTTATAGCAGAGGAACAAGACTCAACAGATCTCTTCCCAGATACTACAGAAATCTTTAAGCAAAGATAAAATATAAAATTATTACCTTAACAGCATCATTATTCCAGAATATTTTTTAAAAGCTATAAGCAAATGTTATCTTAGTCAGTAAAATTTTAAAAGTCATGCCATATTTCAGTTGGATTAGTATGACTATGAAATTTGTTTCATATTTATTTATAAGGTATCAATATAATAGCAATAAGCCACAGCAATGTTCCTGAAATTTTAAACAATGTTTTAAACCTTGCAAAGCATTTTGAATAGCTTGAGGCTATTTGAAATTAATATTTGAGTATTTAGTTCAGCTCTAGAGAAATACATACGTACGTACATACATACATACATACATACATACCTACCAGTGAAACAGGACATTTGAAGTTATAACATTATGACTCATACTGATAGAGAATAACCAAGTATTTTAATCTACAACTAAGCAATATACTTACTTATGCTACTCTGTATGTTTATGAATATTTACTAATATTATAAATAAATAAAATATTTGTGAGTTTTCATATACCCAATTCCTCATTTTCATTTTGTGGGGCACAGGTACTGTATGTGAAGACATAGGAGATTACATGAAGGATTAAGATTATCCTTAAATTTAAAATTATCTTCTGTCCTTGTCTAAGTAGCAAAATATTTATTTGCAGTGTTTCTTCTTTGTCAAGTTCAGTAATTAGGAATCAGATAAGAACTGAATTAAGTGATGCACATAAGACAATTAAATTCTGTGCATGGAAAACACTGACATTTAGTAACCTTTTTTTTATTGGATATTTTATTTATTTACATTTCAAATGTTATTCCCTTTCATGATTCCCCCCCAGAATCCCACTATCCCATCCCCCACCTCCTGCTTCTATGAGGGTATTACCCCTACCCACCCACCCAGCCACTCCTACCTCCCTGTCCTGCATTCCCCTATACTGGGTCATTGAGCCTTCATGGAACTAAGGGCCTCTTCTCCAATTGATGCCCAACAAGGCCATCCTCTGCTACATATATGGCTAGAGCCATGGGTTCCTCCATGTGTACTCCTTGATTAGTAGTTTAGACCTTGGGAGCTTGTTGGATATTGTTGTTCTTCCTATGGAGTTGAAAACCCCTTCAACTCCTTCAGTCTTTCTCTGAATCCCCAATTGGGGACCCCATGATCAGTCCCAGTAACCTTTTAAAAAGGCATCTCATGCAAAATACAAAGTCATATAACAGCAAGACAATGATGGGCTGTTCACTCCTTGCAGCTTTGTATTAGAAGTCCTAGTTCATGTGGAAATGTAAGAAGTAGACATAAAAAACATACAGGTAGAGAAGGAAGGCATGGAACTGGCTGTGTTCATACAGCATCTCATTTTTTAATATAGACAATTCAAGCAATAATGTTGCTCAAACTCCTGGAACCTAACAAGGTTACAAAATGTGAGGTGAATCTATCAAAGTCAATCATTTCCTGTATACTGTTGTTGAAAAAGAGGGATATGAAATCTGAAATGCAAGACTGTTTACAGTTGGATCCCAAAAAGGAAAACTAGCAGAATATATATATTTCATTTAATAATTTATTCAGGTATAATATATATATAAATTTCAAGTTCCAGAGAAAAAAATAAGATCACTAAATAAATGGAGACACAATTCAATACTGTTAATGCTGCAGCATTTTCTCTGTCCAATCACATTAGGAAAGTGACTGGCTTGTGATTGGACAGGAATCTAGCTCCAGAGGTGGAGCTAGAGTTGGAGGAGGAGAAAGGTCAGGAGCAGGAGGAGATAGTTTTTCATCAGGAGTCAGATGATGAGGACGAGTCAGACACCATGTGGTTATAACCAGGCTAAGGTTTTTACAAGGTTAAATTAATTGGGCCAAAATATTGTCTTTATTATTTGGTTCTGAAATTATTGTATTGGCACTTTGTAAATTGTGATCTTATTATTATATAAACCTGTCTGGATATTAGAGCCTTAAGAATAACTGAAGAATCATGCTTTACCTACCGGGTACTAGGCGCTAGCTAGATGAATGATTGTGGGGGTGTGTAAAGAGTTGCATGTAAGCGAGCTGCTGCATAGCTGGGAGAGAATAATAAGAACCTGCACGAACTTAGTGTTGAGGCTGGATGGTACCGGCACAAGAATGTGGCACAGCGGGAGAGGGAGTTTGCAGGGTGGATTCATTTTTTATTAATTCCCACAACATGTTAAGGTATCAATTAATTTTTTTTACCACCTTACTGTACACATTCAATGCAATGCCAATCAAAATCTTAGAGGGATATTTATTATTATTATTATTATTATTATTATTATTATTATTATTATTATTGAGAAAATTTATTTCATCATGTTTAGAAGCAAATGAAAGTCTAAATTCTGAAGAACAGGACTGGAGAACTGGTAGACGTGATCTCAAGCTCTAAAGTCACCCCAATCAGGGTGATGAAATGTTGAAAGAACAGACAGAGTAAAGAGCCTACAATGACATACAGACAGTCTACTGACTTTCACCAAAGAAGTGAGGATAATGTTATGAAGCAGAAATTGTTTTCAATGAATCCTACTCATCCACATGCAAAATAAGAACAGAATCTTACAGTAGTCACACAATTTATATAAATTTTAAATTTATATAAAAATTTAAAAGTATGTAGCTTAGAAGTCAGGGCAAATCAACAACACCTGGACTTGACTATTAATATTTATCCATAATACCCAAAACATGATCCACGAGAGAGATAACTGATAGGTTAAACTTTGCTAAAAATAAAGATGCTCACTCTGCAAAGACCTTGTCAAGAAGAGAAGGTAACACACAAATTGAGAAAGAACATTTGTGGAGCACATACTTATACAGGATTGCCATCCAAACTATGCAAAGAACTCCGAAATCCCAATCATGAGAAAAGGGTAAGGAAAATAATCAAGTTACAACCCAGGACAGACTCCTGACAAGACTCCTCAGCCGAGAAGATGTGCAAATGCAAGTCAACACAGGAAAAAATACTCAAACTCACATGGCCTTAAGGAATTAACCGGGGCTAGAGAGATGACTTATTATTAAAAGAATTTGTTTGTCGTAGAGAAGACCCATGGTTTGGTTCCCAGTAGCTACATAGTGACTCACAATTATTCACATGTCACAATTCCAGGGAATTGACACATCTTCTGACCACTGAAGACATGTGGTGATGTACCTACATGCAGCCAAAATACTAATACATAGAAAAATGAAATAAAAAATTGAAAAGGACTTAAAATTAAGAAACAGAAGACACACCTAATGGGACAGCCCACCTTTAAAACATTGAAATCACAAAAATCCCGATAGGACTCCATTGATGGAGAATTGCTGGTGGAACTTAAAATTGCTCAGCTTACATTGAACAGAACTTCACTGTGTTTCACAAAATTAAATACAGCATAACCATATGATCCAGTGATTGTACTCCTTGGTACTTATCCAAATCAGAGATAAATTAAGTCCCTGTGAAGCAGCACCCAGATGTTTATAGCAATTTTAATCATATCTGCCAAAACTTGGGAGCAATAAGATGTTCTTCAGTAGGTGAATGGGTAAATAAAATGTGGTACCTTTCAGACAATGGAAACTTGTTCCATTCTAAAATTAAATGGACTACTGAGCCATGAAAAGACATGGAAGATACTCCAATGAATATTGGGAAGTGAAAGAAGCCAATCCTGAAAGGCTGCTTACTGTTAGGACTCCATCTTTGTGGCATTCTGGCAGAGGCAAAGCTAACGGAACCCAGAAGCAGTAAGAAGGTAAGCATAGCTTGGGTTAAGGAGAAGAGGAAGGAGAAAGGAGTAAAGAAGCAAAATATACATAATTTTTGGGCCAGTTGACCTACTCGGTATGGCACTGTGAAAATCCTTAGGACCACAACTTTAAGAGTAAACCCCAGACTGAAGTGATAGCTCAGCTGGCAAGGTGCTTGCCTTGCAAATATACAAACCTGAGTTTGGTTTACAACCCCGTAGGAAGAACAACAATAGTAACCAACCAGACCCCCTAGAGCTCCCAGGGACTAAGCCATCAATAAAGGAGTACACACACGGCTCCAGCTGCATATGTAGCAGAGGATGGCCTCCTCATGTGTCAATGGGAGGAGAGGTCCTTGGTCCTATGAAGGCTTGATAAATGCCCCAGTGTAGATGAACGAGGGCGGGGAGGTGGGGATGGGTGGAGGAACAGCCTCATAGAAGCAAGGGGAGGGAGGATGGAATAGGGGATTTCCAGGAGAAAGGGGATAACATTTGAAATGTAAATAAGGAAAATATCAAAAGAAAAAGAAAAAAAAAAGGAAAAAAGAAAAAAATACATATGATATATAAGAAGAAAACAGACCAGAAGGGAAAAAAAGGATAACCCTACTTTTAAGAATATAATGATCTTCAGTATTTGGGCTGTGTATCCCTTAAATTTCTTTTTCCCCCAATTCACATATAATAGCAAAATAAAATCATAATAAATGTGCAAAAAAGTCACATAATAAGCTATGCGTCATCAATTCCTGTACCCAAGGTGGAAGGAACATCATGAAAGATGGGTTCAAAAAATTACGAGTCACCTGGGCCTCCTAGGAATGACAGGAAACTTCACCTGTGGTACTGGAACAGTATGGCTGCCCAGACAAGACTGAACAAGGACACTACCAACAGACATGCAAACATGGAAGGGGAAATCTTATGATGCTCCATCCACATCTAGCCATAGAACTACAGGTGACTAAGGGATGCTGAGGGTGGGAGAAACAATTATGGATGAGCCTCCTAATTGGTTATATAATACCAAATGGCCAGTTCAAAACTCATTCATACAAGTAAAACAAAATAGACCGAACAGGTTATATTCACATGTTTAGGCATATATGTATGTATGTATGTATGTATGCATGTATGTATGCATCAATAATATATTGAAAAAATTCAGATATTCTGATGAGCATTTGAAATCTCAGAGCTGGGAGGCAGAGGCAGGCAGATCCCTGGGGTTCATCAGCCAACCTGTCTAGCCTACTTGGTGAACTCCAGAGTGGTGTCAAACAAGCATTCTGTCAGACAAGAAGGATAGCAACTGAATAATGACTATGGCTTCCATGTGCATATGTATACACACACACACACACACACACACACACACACACACACACAGACAGAACCCTAATGTAAGCTGTGGATTTTTAGTAGAGATGATGTGTTGACAAAGGTTTGTCAGTTATAACAAGCGTTGCACTCTGGCTTGGGATGGTGATGGTGGGCATGCTTATGGCTGCGTGGGGGCAGGTACCATATGGGAACTGTCTGTGCTTGCCATTCAGTCTTCCTAAAACCACCTTCCACAGTAAGACTAATTACTTAAAAAGAAGTTATGTCATAAGTGAACTGTCACTCAGGGTGCAGTTTTAACTGTCATTTCCATTCATAAAACCAACTCCTATTGAAAGAGGAAGTAGCATGATAGATAGTTCTGCAACAATTGCTGGAACCCTGAAACCAGGAAGTCTGTTCACAGTGACTCTCCAGTGCCTGGAACAGTGTCTGCTCACTGCTGTCAGTGTTGTGACCAATGACTAAGTAGATTCATTGATACCATAAATCACTAGAAAAATAATTTTATAATTTATTAAAAGTCACAAAGATTTGTATATATACAAATTTATAATTTTTATATACAAATGCACATATGCTAGAGAGATGGATCAGCAATTAAAAGCACATACTGCTATTACAGAGGACTCGAGTTCAGATTCCAGCACCAACATCCAGCAGCTTACAACCACCAGTAACTTTAGCTCTAATATCCAATGTTTTTTGCTTCCTATGGTACCTGAAATTATAAAGCACATATTCTCTCTCTCTCTCTCTCTCTCTCTCTCTCTCTCTCTCTCTCTCTCTCTCTC